>WUQG02308708.1:0-47874 GCA_011317285.2 Androctonus mauritanicus | reverse complement strand
TTCGCTTTATGGCTTTTAAACGGTCCTTTAATGCGACACAAAATGACCCAAAATCGCCAGGGAACGTTTAGATAAAAGTTCGCTATGGGTGATATGTTTAATTAGTCGCTCACGTCCAAAACTGCTCTTAGTTCTTTGTTTGGACACCAGAATTTTCGTCTTAACAATTCCGAAACTTGCGCTATCCCAATGGGACCTAGAAAGAAAAATTTTTTTTTCTTCTTCTTCTTCTTCTTAGGATGCGACCTATCTGCCATTAATTTCGTCTAAAGATTTTCTATTTGTAGTTAGTCCATTTAAACTTTAAGAAAGAAAAAGTCTCATTTAAGAGCAATTTTTTATTTTTATTTTATTTTAGTTAGTAGAAGAGTAGCGCAGTTTCGAAAACTTTCAAATTACCACCAAATAATTATCGAAAATCGCTTTAAACATCGGAGTATTTTTTTTTAATTTTAATTTAAGAAAAAAGTAACTTTAAACTTTATACTTTTAAGTAGTGGGGGAGGAAACGAAAATTACAACATCGGAGTGTGACGATAATTTGAAACAGTTTAAGAACAGATCTAACAATACGAATTACTTCAGCAAGAAGGAGCCCAAAGATGTTCTTAAAGGACATCTTCAACGAGACTCGATAGCGATGAAGGAGAGAGAGAATGAGATCGGCTCCAGGCAATAGTTGAGCATATTCATTATTTCTGTTCTCTTATGAAACAGTCATTAGAGAAAAAGTCAGGTAAAATCCCGGAAGAAAACAAGCCGCAAATGAAGCTATTGCGTGAACAGGGACGTTTTAGTCATTCTTATATTTCACCATTCCCCTAGGCTGCAGTTGATCGGCACGTTCCAAATTAACTCCTCCGAGACCTTTTCTCTTATCAACTGATACATAGATGCAATTTATTGAAGTAAACCTCTTACATTTTTACATTTTTTTTTTATATTTTAGACTATATATCCTGGAAATTTTAATAATTTAATTTTAAACTTTATCGGAATTCTATATTGAATATATATAAAGAAAATATGTTTTGTTTAACTTGTAATTTTAGATTAGACGTGCACCTTTACTTGAAAAAAAAAAGAAGTAATTGTAGACGATGAACAAAAAAAAATTTTTGAAGAAATTTACGCACCAAAAAGCTCCGATTTTAACTTTTCGTCCGGCATCAGCAGTTTAAATACATCTAGAATATATTTAGAAACATTCACAAATGGAGCGTACTCTTTTCAGATTCTTTTGGTAGAGAAAAATAGGAGATGTTATCATTGTGAAGTGTAGGGTGCATCGACGCGGTCATTCCTAAGTTTTTTTTTTCACCAGAGGACAATTCTTATTCTCCTAAGTTGTTTTTCTTATCGTCAGTCGATATTCATGATCTGTTCTTTGTCAGCCATTGACGAAAACTACAAAGTTTCGCCTCATATGACCCCTCTTTTACATACTTTGTCATCAACTTGAGCCAGACTGAAACGATAGAAAAAGGCTTTTCAACGGAAATGTCTGTCAAGTTTTGCAAGTCAAAGGCTATGGTCAGCAAACAATATGTAAATCGAGACGACAAGAGTAAAAGTACCGTTATGTGTGCGTAGCAGTTCCACACTGAATCCTACATTATTAAATACATTCCAAGGTGAGAGAGTAAGTGCTTCCCGAGTTCAGACATAACATGCAAAGAACAAAACATCTTCAACAAAACTGCAGATGCTTCTGAATAAAAAATCAACACCAGAATGATCCTAATTTAAATATTCCGCTTGCAGTTCATTTATTCGTGTTTGCAATTGTTTAACCTATTTGCTCCGTTTTTAAAAGGATAATTTAGGATATTTTTGATGAAGTAATTACGGTTTAACAAATAGAAAATTATGTAACCGTTTTTAAATAACCAAAAGACCAACTATCTTCTGTAATTATTGATGCGAAACGTGCAATGCGCTTATAGCAATGTTTTAAATGTGTTCCCGTTCATCCGACGTTCTTCTATTGTTATCGAAAGAAGCACTTTTTCCATCAAACAATAGCAAAGTTTAGTAGTAGCAGATACCATTACTGTAATTATTAGATACCGTTCGATTCGTCTAAGCTTGTAAATGTCAAAGAGCAAAGCTTGTTTTTAAGAGTTGTGTAGCAGCGAATCCAACAAACCAAACATGTCACCGTTGCGTGTCCGAATCAAGGACTCTCGAAAATTGGGTTATCCAAGGGTTTTCATGATTGAGTTACCGGGGTGCAAGCATAGTGGAAAAACCGCCCCTAATTGCTCGGGGACAACAAGGGGTAGGTGGGTGTACCCATGTGGATCGCTGGTGTTATCTGGCTGCGTGCTTTTGTTTCCGATAGAATGGTTGTGAGATGGAGACAGATAGAAAGAAATCAATATAAACGAACAACTAGTTCCAGCGGTCACAGTAGAAGTGCATTTCTCTTACTTGGTCTGTCTTATCTGAGAATACTTTTTCTTCTTCTTCTTCTTCTTCTTCTTTTCTACCTCTCGCTCTGGATGTGCACGTCGATAAAACAACCAACATGAGTTGTACAACTTGTATTATCGAGTAATTGCAATTTTTTGGTCGAGATTGTTTTTATCCGTTTTAGTGTCACATCGTCGACCAAATAGACTGAAAATCTTGCCTACTCTAATAAACGCAATCTAATAATAAGCAGAGAAAATGTTTTTAGCCATATCTGCCATTTTCTACTTATTTTATTTTATTTTTTCCTTTAAATTAATTAGTTTAGAGAAGATTAAATTTGCAGGATGGTTAACATTTTTATTTTTACCACCTACTTTTGCGGTTTCGACACCGTTAACGTTCTAAACGTTATCCTCACGCCAAATGTATTAAAAGGGAAATTTTTATTACTTCGGTTTATTAGCCAATATTAAGTAGATTTTAATTAAACTTCAGGCGAATTTTTTTTATATAAAGAAAAGACAGTTCTTTTTTTTTAATTATGTCATTAACAATTGCCTATATTACTCCGACTAAGTGCTTGATAGATTGTCAAACTAACTGGCTGGTTATCGTGCCACCAGGAGATTCCGGATTCGATTCTTGATTAGATTCTCCATTTCTCCTCCTATAAACAAAAATCCTTCTAGTGTTCTCCACGGAAGAGTGAATCGTTTCAAACAAGAAAAGAAAATATATATATATATATATATATATACTGTATATGTATAAAAAAAAACTCCACAAGAACGTCTAGCATGTCTTTTATTAACCTTCATGAATTGGGTGCTAAAACTAAAATTAGTGCCCATTCAAGAAAATAAAGAAATATCTAGTAACATTATCGTATTTAAAACTTGTAGAATGGCTATAGTTTGCTATACAGAATAGAAATGAACTTTAATTACCTTTCTACCATCCTTTTCGATTTCGTTATCCTCGACTATCTCTAACAAGACGAATATCCATAGCTTGGGCTATCGCTTCGCTAGCTAAAGCGATTTGCGGAAAGGTTAATGCGTTTTCCGATAGGAAGTTGCTTGGGTTCCATTGTCCTCCAATAGTAAATAAAACGGAGATTGTCGCATAATACTAAGCATTGTCTCGCAATACGCTAGAATCCGCATAAAGTCTATTTGTTACTTTTAACGTAAAATACTGTATTACTGCTGACGCGTTAATTTTATAGCGAAATTTTTGAGTAAATCGGTGTAATAGAAATCGATAAATTTAAAAATTTAAGTTTTAACCGAAAACCTTATCAAACTTGTAAATATCAGCGTATTTTATATCTGCGAAGCGCGAATTACGTTTGAAAAAATAATACGTTAATTGGCTAGAATGATGTTTTTCTTTCGGTAAATTGTTAAAATAAATTGTTCGAATCGAAGCAATAAATAATGAAGATTACATCGCTAATGAAGACATTCCTGTTTCTGTCCTAACGACTTTAAAACTAGAGGAGAGCTTTTGGGGCATGACAATGTACAGCACTGAAGTCTTTATTAAAATGGGGAATGTGCGACGCCTCGCTCAATTAAATCCGCCATTTTCTGTCATGACTACCAGTTTGTATCTGTAAAAATGACTGGTAGTCATTATCATGCTTCTACCTAAAATTTATAGAAGATTTCTGATTGGTCGGTTTCTTTGGAAAAATGTCCTCCTAATCTTTCTTTAATGAATAACACTTGATATATTAAAGACTTGTCTAACCCGCACTAAACACTAAACTTATAATAAGTAACTATTTATCACACTAATATCACCTGAGAGAATTTTATAATTAAAGCTCAGTAGAAGATGGAAAAAAAAAAAGACATAGTTTGTGTAGGAAAAAAAAGAAAAAAAAAAAAAGGTATCACTTTGCAATTTTTTTAAACCTTTTATAGTTTAATAATGATATCTTTTTAATACTTTCTAAAATGAAAAAGCCAAATCATCGTTTAAAAAAGAGGTATTTAGGGAGTGACAAGTATTATCACGTGACTGAAGCGACGTTACGCGAATATTAGCGAAGAGAGTCAAGTTCCGACATTTCCTCGTGTATCAAGCTTAAAGATAATATATTCCTCTTTTCTTCTACACTAGAACCTTCTGACGTGCGGAGTAATCTATCATTTATAGCCTGTCTCCAACGGGTCGCAGGGTACATGGAAAAAATGGAAAAAAGGGGTGGATATGGAGGAGAGAAAGAGAAGGCCGTAATTTTCTCATTTTTTTAAACTCCCGTCGGAATTTTTCTCTCCCTATCTCTTTCCCCCTCCTTTATCCTTTAAAAGTTTAACTTCGTACTTAGGCTAATTTGCTAAGTGAGACCTCTGCTAGTTTTTAAAGCTTCCTTTTAATTAAAGGTGTCAATTAAAAGAGACGATGTCGACGGGTGGGAAGATAGTAAAACTAACATCCAAACTCGTCAAGTTGTTTTTTTTTTATTACATATTTAAATTTCTTTTTTGTTCTCTCTCCTCTTTTTTTTTTTTGTTTTTTTTCTTTTCCTTGTGGCTTGATATAAATTGTCTTTAGGTTAAAGAAACGTTTAGAATGCTTGCATTACTTTCGCTATTCATTGAAAGGAGAATAGATCAAAACCCTCCCACTAGTCCCAAGTTTACTACAGTATTCTTTAAGTTACAAAATCAATAAATTTCTTAGCGTAGACGACTTTTTTTTTTTTTTCTTGCACGATGAGTTGGTTGCTTCGATATTAAAATATGAAAATTTAGAATAGATTCTGGACAACACTAAAAAAAAACTGAATTATTTGTTAACATAACTACGTCGTCCATGATTTTGTATCAAGAAATCTTTATTTCTCAGTAAGGTTACTGGATTAACGGATAGAGATACAAAAGGTCCGCTTGGTGCATAAAATCTTCGTGTTGGCTGATGGAATTTTTCTTAATAAGATAATTTTTAGTAGAGCTTAGAAATTTTCGATAGGACGTTATTCTTTAGGGATACGTCGTACAGGCACACACTGGGAACGAAAGAAAACCTTCAGATTTTAAGATGTTAATTACCATAACGTCATTAAACTAGCTACGCTTTGCTTATCGTCTAGGAGCACAGTAGAAAACCCCGACTGGAGTGTCACCCGTAATGGATGGCAAAGTCGTCTCTAAGGGCGGCCACTGCTATCTGACGATGCAGATGGCCCACGGAGCGAGTGATTACGTATTTCCGTCAGGGTCCAAGACAGGGTCCCAAGCTTATCTCTCTTACCCCTCCCCAAATAGCCATTAATGTTTTCCCCAACTCGCTCGTTTTCGCTTTTCACCTGCAAAGTCATTAACACCTGAGTCACTTTTTAGAACTTTCACCCGATTTTAAACACCTGTTTTCTACTAAATACGTACTGTTTATCCACGCCTTCATTGATTTTCACAAGTTCGATATTTTTATAATTGTATATATACATATATATAGGACGAGAAAAATAAAGATTTTTAACAACCAAGAAGAATTGATAGAAACTTTCACCAATCCTGTAACTACGTTAAAATACTTCTAACGATATTATTAAACTTTTTAATTAGAAAAATATGTATATATATATATATATCTTAAAAACTGTAAGCTATAAAGATTTTAAAACGTCATCCAATAAAAATTATCGATCCTCTCCAACTCAATTTAAATAACATTAGTATCGAACAAAGCTCGTCTCCGATTGATCCTTTAATTTTTACATATATAAAAAATACTAAATAACAATAAAAAAAATCTAGGAAATAAATTTAAATTACGTAAATTTTTCGATTTTATACATTATTAATCTCTTTAGCGAGAATAACCATTAATTTTATTTTATTTCTTCTCCCAAAAGAATTTTTTTTTTCTATGGACAAGAAAAAAAAACATATTGAAGTTATCAGAACAACGAGCGAGAAAATTTCCCATTTAAATCATAAAATAATTTATATCATGCATGAGATTATGCCATCTGTTTTTTTTTAATAATAAATGAATATTTTTAATATCTAGCAACATAATTAAGGGATTTTTTTTTTTTACGCGCCGTAACGAAATAAAATTGTTTCTGCGAGATGAGTAAACTCTTCAAACCTTATGAGTTATGCATCTAATACGGGATTTTCTGAAGATATACTGGGACAGAGATATTCTTTTGTCATCACACGTTAGGTATATCATCTTTCATTTTAACATCCTCACTTCGGTTTCGTTACCGATCACCATATTGTGCGAAGAACTGCAGCCATGAATAAATTTAAAAAAAAAAAAATCGAAAAAAAAAACTCGCTTAACGTATCGCAATTAATTAAAAGATATTTTTCTTGGCCAAAACGAGATAAATTTTATTAATTTAAAAATTTTTAAGACATTTATTTAAAATTTTATTAAGAATAAACATCGTTATCTATCCCGCTTGGGGCGTTTGTACAACTGACAATAAAGAAGCATTTAATATGGTCTGGAGCTCGCTTCCAGGTATTTATTATAAGTTAAAGTAGTTGAAAATAGAAGGTCTAGCCATCCTTTTAAGTACACAAAACCTTAACGATCAATTATTATAAGCCTGTAGGTATTCAATTGCGGTGGAAGCTCGTAAGGTATAATTTTAAAATTACATCCCTCTTTACTCAATTTTTTTTTTTTTTTTTGTGTGTGTCTCTCTTCATATTTTGAGCCCTCAGCCATTGACCTACTTCCTTGGAATTTCAGGAAATTAAATCTTGTTTTATTAAGTCGGTACTAATGGCAAATGTCATGAATGTACATTTTTTGATTAAAACTATCGAATGCATTCGTACTTTGCTTGAATTTCTATGCCAAGTCACTCTTCCTCCCATCCACGAAGTATACGTAATTTTTAAAAATCTGGTAGTCGGTAGAAAGTCATAATTAAAAATTATAATACCTGCAAAGATCGTGCATGCACATAAAATCAAGTAAGAAAATCGAAATAAATCAAATTTATTTATTACTAGTATAATATACGTATGATATATTTTTTATTTTTCTTATCAAATTATCTTAAAAGTTTTCGTCTTCTCAATTTGGTTATCATAGATTTCTTTGATTTATTGGCTAAATTAAGCAGATATTTATTTTATTATCAGCAGCAGTGTCTGCGGCTTCTTTAATAGGAGGGAAAAACATAGAGTGATAACAGTATATCTAAATGATGTTTTCGGACTTGTCAAAGCTTCCTGAAACTATAAAACTCATCCTGAAGTGATTTAGAGCGGAATTCTTCGCCTCAATTTTCAAATTGGTTCCTTTGTTTAGAATTTTTATCACATTATAAATCCTTTCATAAGGCACGAATCCATAAAACACACTTTAAATATCTATCCCCGACTAAAAATTGTGTGAAAGCACTCCAAGATTCTTATCCAGCATCGTCAAAATCAAATTTTTAAACATAAAATACATAAAATATTCTCTGTTCAATATCGTGGATATCTAAGTAGAACATCAAAACGGAAATTACTGTGGTATTTCTGATAGATGAGCCAAACATCATTTTGTTTTGCTAGAATATTACAAGCCATGTCAGAATTGAGTTATGAGTCACAAACCTTGATGTCTATATTTATAACTGTGTAATTAGAGAAAGAGCTGGACATTGCTACGCTTTCTACGTCATAAATAACGACCCTATTGTTAACAATAAATAATAAATCAGCAGTCACGAGTGGAGATAATTCTGTGGTTTACAAACGTACTTGGAAGAATCCCTGTTACCCTCATTGGTACACGCCTGTTTTAATAGACTTAATGCTACACATGTTAAATTTGCTTTAAACTAAGATTATTTTGAATTCTTTATCAGTTCTGTCGTAATTCGGGTGAATTATAAATCTTTTATTTACTATTGGATCCGTTAATTTGCCAATTTTTGGAGAAAGAAGCTAAATTACTTCTCTTGATAGATGAACGTCTCTTGAAAGTTTCATTAATCAGCAAACCGAATTCTTAATCTCTCAAGGTGCAATGGGTATTTGATTCTAAACATATCTTTGTTAAATATTTGATATTTTCGTCTTTCCGTAATTCGAAATAAATTTAAATCCTTTAATTATTTTTAAAATAAGCATTTACATATCTAGAGAACCATAATTGCGACTAGAGTAAGAAAAAACTCTCTTGACATATGTAAAATTCCATAAAGTAATAAATTTTAGCATAATTGCAGCTGTAAAAATGATACAAAAGTAAAGAAAATATGTTAAAATTATCGATTTTATGCACCATTTCTACACACCAACCAAATTAAGGTTGCAAATTCAATCTGCAAGATATCCATTCTTCCTACTGATTTATTAAAAAAAAAAAGAAAATCTAAATAAACTTATTCTCCTGTCTTACCTCTAAATATATTTCCAGATACAAAAGCAGAATATAGTAATATCCGAACAATGTCTGTCTCTATATATTTAAATTCAGTCGTTGCCTTAACATCTGTTTGTAAATTGTGTAGCAATACTCTTGACGTTAAAACCTGCAACCATCCATACCGTATATGTCTTTTCTGGTTACTTAGTAAGCGAGAGGTCTTTTTGGTCTCGGGAGATGGTAAAAAATATGGTAATATATCCCCCGTTCGTCACGCTTGGAGTACAACACACTAACTGTCTCAATGCTATATTTTAGACTCTATTGACGATACCTTACGGGGTTTATGGATGCTGCAGGATTTTCTAATAACTCCTCTTCCATGGTATATCTAAATTTTACGTTTCAACTCTGAATTTTTAAAATATTTTAAAAATTATTACTTAATAATTAATGTTAATTAATATTTTATGAAGATATTTTCAGAAAAAACTCGTTTGTTTCCGGATCCCATTTTGTAACTCTGTTCAAGCTGGAATTTCGAATTCTTTATGGCTCTTTATATATATATATGGTATATATAATAGCCTAACTGACATATTTTTGCTGCAATATAGTCGTTTTCTTCCTAATAGAGATAAAAGTCGAATGGATTTTGGGCAACATCTAACCGATTATTAACGGTTGCTTTTATAACTCATAACCAATTCAACCATCCCATACTCGCTTTATGACTCCATACCATCTTCTGTGCAAGCCTTTACTTTTTAACTCTTTCACCGCCATCTTTGCCAATAAAACAAAACAAAAAGAAAAAAAAGGAAAAAAAAAAAAAAAACGAAAAGAAAGCTTTCAAAACAATCCAATAACATTCCAAGACACTTCTATCAGAGATTTTCAATTTCAGAAAAACGGTTGAAGCCATGGTTGTAGATAAGATCTTTCGTATTTTCCACTTTCCTCTTCTTCTGTTTAGTGTGGTAGATGTAAGAAGAAGCTGAGCCACGCTCGGACGCACTGCCCACCCGTCTGCATGAAGGTACCCTGGAGAGCAGACTCTGACAGTTTTATATATTGGCCTGTCTACTGGTTAGCTCGAAAACAACGTATCACTGGATCCAGAACTTTCGCCAATGTTTTGCAGATACATGAAGTAGGGAACGAGACCTTAGATTCTTTCAGCGTTTAACAAAATATCTAACTTTCCAATAAACTAAAACGGTTTAAAGTGTTTTAAAAATTAATTCCTACTTCACTTTCCACGCCACCTTCCTTTTTTTTTAACGATTTCACGCTCTGAGCTGCAGAAAAAAAAATATATATTTCCATTGTTTATTTGGTGGAATTTATTTTAACCATTTATCTCTAACTTTGTTTATTTAAATTTTAAATATTTCTTAAAGATCGACTGAAGAATGCAAAGATTGTATCCGCTTTGCATATGTAAATAATAAATAACCTATATTATGCGCGAACTATAGCGAACACCTTTTTTGTCGAGATTGTTTCTGAATCTTGGTATATTTTTTTTTTAATGTAGTAGCGCCTGTAGGGCCCTAGGACAATTTCCATCTTGATGTACTTGCAAGAGAGCATTAGCGGAATTACATCGTTTTGCAATCTTTTAAAAAAGTTGGAACAGCATTAATATTTGAAAGTTTTGAATTTATAACTTCATTTAATTTCGTCCCAAGATGTTACATCAAGTCTCGTATGACAAGACAAATTATTCTCTGTTAGATTTATGTGATTTGACGTTAAGATAATCTAGTGTTGATTTTACTTAGATTATAACGCATAGTTACCCGTCGGCTACGGAGCTTATGTGGACAGCGACTAAACGACATGTCTGCAGATAATGGAAGATGTTCAACTAATGACTCTCCAGCGGCCTGTTGATCATGTCGTTAGAGTGACCCTCGAACTCTAGCATTGCTCACTGTAACTTCAGTCCATTCTGCCAATTTATAGTGCCCTGGGACTTCTCGACCGTTTTCATCTGGGACCAGGTATAGTCTCCTGTTTAGGAAACTTAGCTTTTCATTCGATTTCGAATAACCCGAACTATTAATGTTTGTTGAAGCGTGGGAAATACCCATTCCAACAACTTTATAGATATATCAAAGGATTATTTAACGGCTGGCATTAATTAAGATCGGATCCATACACTAAATGTTTCTTTACGATTGGGGTTTGGCTATAATGACGTCATATTTGGGCCATAAAACTCGGGGCTTATCGAAGACCGCTTAGTCGATGCCACCAGTAATTATCAACTATGTTTTAATAGCTTATGAGTTATTAAAGCTTTTAGTGATCGTTCTCGGTACGTGTTAGATAAGTTAACCGTCGAGTTTCCGAAAAAAAAAGAAGAAAAAATAGTAAAATAATAATAAATATGCAAATTTTTTCTCTTTTATTAAGATATATCGGCTGATAAAATCGGAAATATCAATCTTATTGGTAACTTGATTTATGGAATTAGGAGATCGATAAACCGACAACAGATTTAATACAAGTCGCAATTATACGGCAGAATAGGTCGAAACAAAGGTAACAAATGCTAAAGTGACTGTAAAATGTTCATATTACTGTGAATTCTATCGACCTAATGACTTCTTCTCACGTGATATAGATCGATGATGGTGGTGGAGACCACAAGTTATGGCTAAGAGATCTTCTCCTCACTCGCGATGCTCTAACAGAAATACAATTTTATTAAACACATAAACCAATTTTTATTTAAGAAAAGGGAAGAAAAAAAATCAGTTTTTACATCTTAAGTTAAAAAAAGTTAAATCGTTAATCACGACTTCGCCAGTTTGATGAATATACCGCCATTAAAATTTCGCGATTGTCGTGGAAGAGAAAAAGATCTGCAACAATGGCACGGTGACGTATAACATTAAAAATTTATTAAATTTCAGTGGAAAGTTTAATAATATAACTGAAATTTCAGAAAATAAGAAATATGTAATCTAATAAACTTGTGCAGGATACATTACAAACGTGACGCGAGTTAAACTTCCTCCAATCCAAATTATTGAATTTAAACAAGATGCATCACTTTTCGTTGCGATAATCGAATTTACAATATGATGTATAATAAATTTATCATCTATTTTTTTTGTTTTTTTTATTTTCCTATTCGATTGTAAGCCAAAATACAAAGCAGTTTTGGAAACTTCTCTGGCATGACAAGCGTCGACAAGAGAAGATAATCCGAAAACGGAAACTCTCGCTAAAATACGTTTTAGTAGGAACAGTTTGGCCGCAACCGAGTGTAATTTATCATCCATTCATTCCCCTCTTAATCTTAATTTTTCGTTTAGAAACTAATGATACCTTTTGTCTATAACTGTCGATTTTTTTTCCTCTTCCCTTTAACACGTCCGGAAAAACGGAAGATAGACAACATCCGGAATTTAAACGGAACATTCAAAAATAATTCTTTCAGTCTCGTTAACTGTTCGCTTAAAGCATTATGTTTCATCAGTATTTTTTAAAAAAATTTAACCATAAAACTATATAACTCATTAATAAACGTCAGCAGCATCGTTCCCGGAAATGAAGATGCGGAGCAAACCCCGAAAAAAAATAAATAAAAAATTAATTAATTTAATATAAGGAATAAATTTTTATTAAATCATCTCTAGACTTCACACACGATGATTATAAAGAATTAAAACATTAAAAAAACAATTTTTTTTATAGATTTTTGGACCTTAAAATTTTGCTGTTACCATTCCGAAAACAAGATAAAAGTAGTCCATGTGAGAAATGGAATATAAAGTTTCATCCCTCTAAAATAAAAAAAAAAAAAAAAATACTAACAGAAAGGATTGCAAATGGAACTGTAGAAGATCATGTTTATATTCATATAATCGATTCTTTAACATATTTTCACACTTTTATATATATTTTTTCACCATATATAGATTATATAATATAACAACAGAGAGGAGCAAAAATAAAAAAAAAAGAATAAAAATAAAATATGTTTTATTCACAATACCGTTTTTCGAAGAGATAAAAATTTTAATCCGATTGTTCGAAACTAAATTATTTAAAAAAAAAAAAAAAAAACGTGTTTCAATCCGATTTTGTAGACATCACTTCTTCAAAATAATTAAATTAAACCGTGTTGGATCAATTCTTTCCTTAAATGAAATACATTTTAATCCGATTTGATAAGAAGAAACCATTCAAAGTAAATTAATTATTCGGATAAATAAAATAAATTTTTAAAATAGTATATATATATATATATATAAGTTTGTAACGCCTGATATTGCTTTTCCTCCCTCTTCCTCTCTCTCTCTTTCTCTTCCTATATAACACGATAATAAAAAAAAATCAGTTTTTTTTTTATATTAAATTAAACGTTTAAAGTTTAAAGAGAAGTTTTATAAAGTTGACAAAAATGGATTTTTCGGCAGATGTAACCGAATTTTCTAAAATACCGAGATAACCAGTAGTAGAGATTATTATTTCTGTTGGCATATTTTAAGGATCGATTCAGGAAACTATTTACCCTTAGATAATTATTATTTATTACGAGTAGTATCGCAGGAAATTCAATAAAGCCGAGCAGAACATAAACTTTTTGATGTTTTTTATTGATTGAGCTTTATGTAAAGAGTTCAACAAAAAGCTTCTTCTTTCTCTCTATCTGCATGACTTTGCAACATTAAACAAAAAAAATTTTTATTCTTTATCAATAAAGAGCTTTAATGATTAAAACTAACTAAGTACGTCTAACATGCAACTACTTTTTACAAAAAAAAAATAATAAAAAAATATATTTTCTCTCGAGTAATAAATAATAATGATATTCTCTTATTATTATTATTTTTTTTTTGTTTTAATAATTAATTTTGCTTATTATTATCATTAATATTTTGATGAATTGCGTCACTTTTCTAGTATTAATTGTTTAATTGTTGTTAATTATCGCCGCGTGTATTAAAATTTTAATCAAATTTACATATTTCGATTATTAAAACTCGCGATTTTTTTTTTTTTTTTTCCTCTTAGAAAATTGCGCTGAATATTATCGAGTAATCGAAAAAATTTTTTTTTTTTATTAAATAAACGGATCCGAAAGTAAACTTTATCATATAAATTAAACTTTAGAGTTCCAAAGGATATTAAAAAAAAAAATAAAAATTCTAACCAAAACGGTGTCGAAGAAGAAATAAACAGTTTTGATGAAGAGAAGATGAAGTCCTTTTAGAAAGTTTGCGATATTTTTTCCCTGAGTGAAACACAAATTACAGTTTCAGGAGAAAATGGGCTGGAAGGCAGATGTCTCCCTATTCAAGTAGCTCTTTTCAGGACGACAAAGCGAACATTGGATGTCGGTTAGAACTGTAAAAACCTTCTCCATGTGCGCTCGTTTATCACCAGTTGTGAGACAGGCGATCAACTTCTGACACGGGATCTCTTCACCCGGACTTCCGTCACCAGGAAACCTAAGATGACATTTTCGCTTTCTAAACTGAGGAAATTTAATGTGAAGATCGAATGCTTACCTATTTCATCTGATAAGACGAGTTATGGGTCATACAATACTACGTTTTGGCATCTATAACCGACTTGTTAAGATACTCTCTCTAAACGTTTGCCACTTCCTCTTATTAAAAAAACGGTTTTAAATTTCTCTCTCTCTGGAGAAAAACTTTATTTATCGATAAATATAGTCACATATAAACTTATGTTTTGTTTAATTTTCTTCGCTCCAAACCGTAACATAATTGGTAGAATTTCGATTTAACTAACGAGCATCATTCCAAACATTCTCCGGAGGAGCCATGCTAGGAATAAGCAAATCTACAGGAAAAAATAAAAATAAAAAAATGTCTTTACTAGACAAATAGAGTTTCTAATAAGAGTAACTAGAAATAACCGACAAAGATCAATTTTGTACAAGTTATGAAAAGATAATTAAGGGAGGAAAAAAAAAATCCCTATTGCTTTACTGTAATTAAATACAGGAGTGTTTATGTAGCAAGAACGTGTGGAGAATTTCGAACACGGAGGAGGACATTGCACCAAACATACATTTAATGGGTTGTCGGTCATATAGCATGACAGGTAATAGGATAGATTGGCGAGTCAGATAGGAACAAACACCATATAAACGTCGTTGGAGAAATATCTGATATAAGCAGCGCCATTTTTTTTTCTCTCTCTCTCTTTTCTTAACAGCGAAATCCTGGACTTCGGCCAAATGTTATGAAGACTGGATATATAGTGAGAGAACGACAAGTGGCATTTAGAAGATTTTCTTGACACACCAACCTTCGTTTTCTCAAAACCTTCTTCTGCCGAGTAGTATACGGTTTTCTTTTCTTTATTGTTTTATTTAACTGGGAATGTTTTCTCTTAAAATTTCTTCTGTGCATCTAATATCTTTTTTTTTTTTTTCCTCCCTCCCCGTTCGTTTAAAGAAATGTTTTTAAAAGTTTTAAACTGCTCCGTTTTACTTTAATAAGATTTTTTTTTACTGAGTATGTACAGATTCGGTTCAAAATATATATACAGTATATAAAGAAATTATTCTAATCGTCTTAAAGGCGACCATTTCCGAATTAAAATCGTTATAAGAGAAGAATTTTTATCAAAATTTTAATTTATCTTATCTTATAAAAATTACATTTAAATTTGTGAAAATCTTTCATTTTTCCCTTCATCGATTGGTTAACAACATTATGCAAATCATTCTTCTTAATGGGAGCTCGTAATCTTGGAATAATCCTTCTTGATTTATCTTTATGAGAGTTGCGATCTAAATGGTCAAATTACAACGTCTTTTGTTATTGAATCGATCATAAATAAAAGAATTCTTATTTATCATCACTTCCAGATCTGTGCGCTATTATTGCACACACACACACTTTAACGCACTTAACATAAATTAATCTATAGCGAGAGAGAGAGAGAGAGGTTTTTATCAATTACAGTAAATTCTTTGCAATTTTAGTTTGTTGTTTGGTTTGTTTGTTGTTGTTCTTTGCATCGAACGACGGTAAGGCCCCAAAAATTTACAGTTAGCCCTCTTTTGCGAAAGTTGCTTGAACGCCTCTCGAGTGTTTTATAACTTAACGAATTGCTTAAGCAGGTTTGCAATACGTAAAACGTGTTCGAGTTACGTACAGAATTCGCAATATAGGGGGGAAAAACCTGGTGAAATATTTTGTAAAAATAAAAAATAAAAACGAATCGATGAAAGAAGAAACTTGTGAAATTTTTATTTCTTTAAATAAACAAAAAATGTTTTCTCCTGGCAAATATTGTAAAATATTCTTATTGTCTATAACGATCAATTTTTAATGATATATTCTTTTTTTTTCCTCTTTATTTATTTTTTATTCAATAAGTAAACTGCTTACCAAACATTTGTTTTATCGCGAATTAAGCACATGTTTCTGTATAATCGATAGAATGGGGATTGCTCTTTGTACTCGATACTGCTGCAGTGCGATGCAAATAGCACAGAGCGGTGTAAAGAGCATCTATTAAGTACGATCCGAACGAAAAAAAAGGAAAAAAAAAACTTATCGGATGGGTCCATCTTTCAAATTCGGCAGTAACTTTGTTGGGGATCATCCAATATCCTCCTGAGAACCATTTACCGCAACCAGACAGGCTCCTTAGAGAACACACACGCCCAGCTCTCTTCAAAGCATAGATATTTTTGGATTGGCAATAAAAACAAGAAGAAAAAAGAAGCAATAGATGACCCACAACAATTAAACCACAGCAGGGAATACATGAAGACAGTTAATGAAATTGTGTCTACACATAGTTTAATGGTTTGGATTGTAATTGCCTAAACTTCTTTTACTTATTTTTCCCTTGTAGTTAAAGGAAATCGCAAATCTTTCAATGAATTTTTATGGACAAGTTAACAAATGACAATATTTGAGATTGGTAGTTACGCTGTGGAATTGAGGTAAGAGGGCAGAGAATAGAATTAATTTTTAATACTATCAAGAGTAAACAGAGGTATTAAAAAAAAAATAACATCTTAAGGCATTCCGGATATAAAACGATACGTGTGTAGCGCCATAACATAGTTGCTTTTGGTAAGAAGAAAGAAAAGTAGGTCGTAAAATGGCGACAAAGCTTGACTGAAGGGGGTAGCGAAGGAGAACGTTCTTCGGGCACATCCCCTTTAGCGATGTAGACTGATACAAGGCCTATAAAACTTTGTTTTAACTCACAAATAAGGGCACCCGCGACACACGCATTATGATCCTCTTCGGGGGGCAAAAATTCCGGTGGGTAGCAAATAGTTTATGTGTCGGGTTTAGGGGTTCTCCCTGGGGAAGATTACGGCACCCACGCCATTATTTTACTAAAGGAGAACAGTTTTTAGATATATATATATATCTTCCGGTAGGGGCTAACAGTAAAATTTCCTTGTATTTTTACGAGGAATGGTGAATCGTTTTAAAATCTCTGCACAGATTCATAAACTTAGTTGTAATTTTACGCCAGAGGGTAGCTGGATTCGGAATGGATTGGAAATGCCAGAAATGTAATAAGAGAGGCATTTTCTGATCAGTATATTGTGCAACGTTTCGTTCGTGAAAAGAATTCATTCTCCTTTAAAAAAGTTTCGCTTTCCTTGGCAGAAGGAGCAAAAAGACGAATCTTGTCTTTCTTTCTTTCTTTTTTCGCTATTTCTTTATATAAAAACTTCGCTAATATATTACGTACTTAGAAAAATATCAAATATCTTAGCCGTTCTCATCTAAATTCTGCTGATAAAACAGAAAATATATACATTTTGACCAGCGATTTAAAGATGCTAGTCGCCCGTTCGAATTTAGTAGAATTTTCTTATCAAAAACTGTTGTCAGAGAAGTTAAAACTCAATTAGCGAAGTATAATAATTAAAATTAATAAAGTAAAATCGAGATAAAGCCAGTTATAATAATAATAACGACTTTCTTCTTCTTCTTCTTCTTCCATTTATCGTATATGTATATCATTACAAAGTCTGAAAAGTTCAGCAAACGTACAACATGTGCAAAATTAACGCCCGCTAGGCAACGTCAGCAACAGAAAGCAGACTTTGTCTAGTGACCGTACGTGACTTAAAGGAAGTCAAGTCTAACGATCAACGTGAACTGCAGATGATAAGGACACCGACTTGTCCTCCCATGTTTCAGCATTAATGGCAACTGGAGACCCATTCTCCGACCTAGATAACACTAAGCAGAAGCCAGGTAATCTACTCGCCTCTCTACTTCTCTAACTTACACACCATCTAAGTCAGTACAAGTATTAGGAATAGTCTCTGAATCTGACAGATACACCAATTTACAAGACAATGATGACTCTTAAAAGTCATTCGATGCTTACAAGAGACCAGTTTTAGAAGAGTAAGAGAGAGAGAATCAATTGAAAGAAAAGTACTTTTATACATTTTATTCATATCTTTTACATCTCGGTATAATTGTCCAAAAGTCAAAGGGACCCAAGAGGAATTCTTCTCTTTATCTATTTTTTTTTTAAGCAGCAAGATTACTAACTAAATATTTAATCTCCAGTTTACGTCTTTATTACTCTCTAGCATCAGATTAATTGAGAAATCGTGAGAGAGTAATTAAGAGATGGCTAGGTCACCATGCTGTGTGGAGCAATAGAATTGATCGATATTAGTAAGAACCATTTTTTTATTTTTATTTTTTATATAAATGGTACAGTAATATAGACCAAGCTATAAGCAAAATTCGAAACGGTATTCTATTTTAATTATCTATAGCGTTGTGTCAAACACGAATGGGCTAACTAATGTGGCCAGACAGGGAGACCTTTCCCCTCCTTCGCTAATGACTTTTGCTTTATCCTGAATGAAGAGTGAAATGCATTGGCTAGAAACGTGACAGATAGGGGATAATTGCCGTTTTTACATCAACCAGACATTTCCTTTTCTCTCATCCATTTTATCCTTATTGTCTCTATTAACCACGCGTATAAAGTTCTCTAACAAAATGCGATTTTATTAATTATCTGACAAAGTTTTAACATGGGTTTGTTACCAGAAAGCTTCGTTTTAAATTTATCTATTTTCGTATATAAAACAGAAGCGGTGAGATTTCTGCTTAACTTCTCTTCGATAAATAAATTATTATTGTCGTTCTCTAGGTAACAGAATAAGTAAATAGATTAATGCTATTACAATAAAAACATTCTGTGCTAGAAGACGACGATGCTACTACTACAGTAGCAAATACATCGATTGGGTTAAGAGAAGGGGTAGTAGTGATATAACGGTAATAACGAGAAGCAGGTGTGATTAATATTTGGAGCAATACTGTGTTACCGTAACAGTATATATACGATTAAGGAAGATGTTATTAGAAGAGAATTAGCTATTCGTCAAGCGGAACATGTTAAAAGCCAAATAAAGTCATTTTCGGTGGTATTCACTCGAGAATCGTTTTGGGCATCTACATCTAGCAAATTCTGCAATTGTCGATATAATTTCTGGTAGTCACATTCACGCTACAAGATGGATCGGGATATCAACGTAACGTGCATCTCACGACCTTGATCGAATAGTCAGCTGTCACGCTAAGAATAAGAAAGAAGAAAAAAAAAAACCAATCATTATCAAAGTGACTTCTGTCACGTAATGCTAATTTAAGAAAACCTTGATTAAAAGACAGAACGGTTTCTGTTGTTACCGATGCAGAAAATAATATAATTTGCCATGGCTATTTGAGCGTGCTATTACCGTAATAAAGTGATTTCCAGAAATTTTTTTTTTTTGTTGATGAGAAAGAAGAATGGAAGAAGATATGCGAAGTTCCCATTTTGGACAGTATGGATAAAAAAAAATAAATAAAAAAATACGTAGCGAGATAAAAGTTCATTAAGAGTTACAGACGGAAACAAAAGTTATATAGCAGAAAAGCTAATCTCTTCTGATGTTAATCCTCTGTTAATTCTCATTTCCTAGATTAAAAACAAAGAAAGGCTTTGTACTAATGAGTCGGAAGGTAGTAAAGGGCACACACACAAGTGGGTAACGTTGCAAAAATCTTACCATATTACGTAGGCGGCACTTTAGAAAAACAGAGAAGAAACAGAAAGAACGGCGGCAAAGAGACGGGATAGAGAGAGGCTAATGCTATATCTGCAGGATTCTCCAACTCATTCATCAACGTCAGAAACAACCGTAACTCAAGTCTCAGAGGTTGCACGGCCATCGCCCAGTTCACCTGGAAGGGACAGGTTTCCCTGATTGATTTTTTTTAATCTCTAAAATAACTCCAAGAATTGGACGGGAGGATTAAATTAATCCTTTCTTGTTGAAAGATTCCGCCTGTGTAATTTACAGAGAGCAAAGTATTATTATCGACAGATTCGACAAATATTATTGGCTAAGTTTGTACTAAGAATATGGAGTGAATAGAATATATATATATAGAGTTATATATATATATATATAAGATACTAGGTATGGATTTTCAGAATGGGAACAGTTTGGAGATAGCAGGGATTTGTCTTTATCTCGACAGAAAAGGCCGGTTGAGGAAGTCAAGCGTGCATTTTAGTTAGTGCACATGATACCAAGAGAAGGATTTTAGTATCTTCTCTAGGAAATTGACTGAAGGTAAAATGGATGACGGTCAGATTGAAATGCGTTCATACATCATATTCTTTCTCTAGTGTCAGATTTCGATATCAAATCTTTCAACAATTGCCAAATTTTCATTCTAAACTTTTCAATTATTTAAAACCAAAATTGAAAAAAAAAAGAGAGAGATTTCCCAACGTTAATAAGTTCTAGATGATATAAAACCAGGGATTGTTTGAGTCTATCTAAGTTTGAATAAAAATTAAAGAGCGAGTTTTTCATCTTTAGTTTCTTTCCTCTGATACTTTTTACGTTTTCTCTCTCTCTCTCTCTTTTTTTTTTTTTTTTTTTTATGGATTTGAAGTGTGCCATTTTTCACGGCAAAGTTTTCTCTGATTCAATCAATAAAAATCGAAGATGTACGTCTATTTTAGATGATTTGCAATCCAGAAATGGATTTAAGTGCCTTCTGTCGTAATATCATATCAAGCAAGATGTCAGGAATGTGTTTCCTTGGGCCAAAACTTTCGACTAACAGCTTTCAGATGTACTTTGATAGTTGGTTGTGACAGCTGGAAGGGAACGTTGCTGTCCCACTGTCTGACATTACCTGACACCCGTCCAGTTTTTCCGGTCAGCAGCCCGGAAATTTGGCCCTCGGCGCTGTATATTTTGACAGCTGGACATAAGGGAGCAGAGGTCAACATTATGGACACCTGCAAAGAAAGACTTTCTAACTCTCACCGACCTACAGTGGCTTTAGAATGACAGGTAGTTTTTAATTAAATAGCAAATAGTTTAGATGAAAGAAAAGATTAGAGAAGTTTTGACCTCAAAATTCAATATTTACACACTGCTTCGAAATTTCCTTTTCCTATCAGCAACTCAGATCTGAAGATAGGCAATCAACCATTTGACTTGGTTGATTGCCTATCTTCAGGATCTGAGTTGCAAACGTTATTAAATCTGAATTTATACTATTTTAATTTGTGTAAACATACTAAATAAACTGTTTACTTTATTTTTCATCGGATTTTAGTCGAACAAAATAAATAAAATAATTAAATGCGTCCTCCTCTTTCCTATGGCAATCAACCATTTGACTGGTTGCTTGACATAGGAAAGAGGACGCATTTAATGGATTTTATTTACTTCATTCGACTAAAAACCGATGAAAAATAAAGTAAACACTTTATTTAGTTTGTTTACACAAATTAAAATAGTATAAATTCAGATTTAATAACGTTTGAAACGTTAGAGAAAAATGAAAATAAAATTGTCACTCTTGACATATTGCAGTTAAAATTTTTTGATATCTGAATCAAATTTTCGAGATATATATATATATATATATATATATATATATTTTTCTCTCTCTCTCTTTCTGAGGAATACTCGAGAGGGATCTTGATTCAATTTTATAAAAGAAATATCCAATTTTAAAATCAATTTTCTTTATTTTTAAAAATTATTATTATTATTTTTTTACCAAAATAAGAAGAAAAAAAAGAGAGAGAAATTCATATTTTTCTCAGAATATTTAATTATTTCGTCATTTATCAATTTTTAATTTGGTTACAATCAAGATTTTTATTTTTTTTTTATTTTTTAATTTGGTAAAAGGAACTTTTTCTGTATTTTTTGATACTAGGAATTATAAATAAAAATGTAAATATATAAAGAAAAATTCTAGTTAATTTTTAATTGGATAAAGTTGTTTAAATATACAGAGGTTAGTTTTTTTTTAATATTGGGTGGGAAGAGTTTAAACAAAAAAAAAAAAGAAAAAAAAAATTAAGAAAAATTTGTTTTAATTAAAGATGCCATTTGTAAACGCTTCATATATATATCTATATATATATATAAATTGTTTAGAAATGCATGAGGTCGATAGATGCAACCACTTGCAACGAGTGTACTTCCTTTATTTCCAACATTTATTCCTTATTTGAGTCTTATCCTTATGTTATTTACAGCAGAGGAGATATGTGGGATGATTGTGTAGAGTACACGTGTCAAGAACAGATGTACAGAAGAGGATGCTATTGTATGCCAGACTTGCATTTGGTCTATTCCAAATGACAACAACCAGTAGAAAAATGCTATTTATATATATATACACACACACACGCTAATTAAAAATTAGAAGAAAATCTGTATAATCGAACAGAATTCTACTACGATTAATTAAATTTTGTTTTGTGAATTTTACAAAGCATCAAAGAGAAGAAAGAGAAGAAATTAAAAGAATTTATAAGAATAAAGAATCAAATAAAAATAAGGAATTATACAAAAGAATCGCTGAAGATGGAAGAGAGAGAGAGAAAGAGAGAGAGAGAGGGGGGAGGGGGGAAAAGGTAAAATAAAAATGGAAAATTAATAGATAAACATTATGTACGACAATAAAAATGCAGATTAGTTGTAAGTACAAAAAAAAAATTACTAAAAATTTACAAGGATTAAAAAACAAACAAGCTAGAAAGAAAAAAAAATAAATATATATATTTATATACTTTTTAAAATTATAATAAATTTTATTATAAACATTAATTTATTTATCTTTTTTTCTTTTTTGTTTGAAAAAAATTCTCAAAAATTCAAATAAATAAAATAAAAAAAAAATAAATAAATAATAAATATATTTTAATAATTTGCGAGATAATTATGTTAATAATAATAATAAAAAAAAAATTTTTTTTATTTATAAATAGAAATAATTAATTTTTAATTCAAACGTTATTAAAAACACAGAGATAGAAAATAAAAAAGTTGTGTAAACATATGAATACTAAAAAAAAAAAAAAAACAATTTGCATTTTTATTTAATTTAATTGTTTTAATTAATTAAAAAGAAAAACAAAGTAAAAAAAAAAAAGAATTTAATGATTTAAATTTTGATATACAGTATTTTTTTATGGCTATTTTCTCTCTATATATATATGTATAAATATAAAGAAAATAGCGTATAACAAAATATCGCTGAATCTGCACCCATTTAATGATTTTTCTCGTTGGTCGATTTGATGCAGAAACACTTAATCTGAATATTGCTCTACTAAATTTGATTTTATGTGCTTATCGTAAATTTTGTAAATTTTCAATGTTTCCTAAAGCAATATTAACTAGTCAGAACGAACAATAAATCTCCGAATGTATCACACGGTGCGAATTTTCTCCACGGGGTAAAACGGAACACGTTCGAATCGCACGCCAGAGAGATAAAAGATTTTTAGATTTTATTAAGAATTTAACGTCTCTTCGATTCTTTACGTTTTTATCGTAAGAATTCGGGAGAGAAATTTTTTGTATAAACAGAAGACTGAACAAAGAACCGTGTGATACTTAAGAAGAAAAACAAAATCTTTTTTTCCCATAGGAGAAAGAGAACAACAGGGGAAAAAAAAATAAAACAGAAAAAAAAAGGAAAAGATTGGAACGTAAGTGGCCAGTGGGTAAACACTATAGATAGGAAACAATACTTATCGAAACCCGATTCCATTCGACCAAGGTAAAGAACATTGCAATAAATGTACCAACAATCAAGTAACGCAACTTAGATGGACGTTTGTATAGAATAGAACCTCTTCTCTTATTAGGACAACCGTGTTTGCTTTATTATCATTTCTCTAGGATTTTAACAAAAAAATCATTCTTCTTTCTTCACATCTGGATCACCAGAAACGACCTATTTTTACTATAAACAATATTTATTACGGTTTAAAAAATTATTCGTTTTTCAAACTATTTTCTTATTATGTTAGAATAAAATTTGCTCATCTTCTATATATATATATATATAAAATAATTTTGATATACATTTTTAAACTCGTTTCTTAGAACTTATCCATAAATAATAGCTTAAGTTATAAATATTTAATATTAATTTTATTGCTAAAATTTAAAAATTTGACTTAATAAAATATTTTTATATATATTTTAGATTAAAAAAAAAAAAAAAATACAGAAAACACAATTTAATTTTTTTTAATAACTGATTTTTATAGCGTAAACGATAGATTAGAAGTTGCGAATTTGTTAATTAAATTTACATTTTTAATTAATTATTTTCGAGTAATTAATAATAATTTTTTTTTTTTATTTTCTTCCTTAACTTATTTATATAATTTCTACAGAATTTTTATAGAATGAAAATTGGAAAAAAAAATAAAAATAAAAATCCATAAGAAATAATAATAATAATGATGAAGACGTAGTAAGAAAATTTTCTTATATAAAGTTTTCCTAACAATATTTTGACGTAACATAGAAAAATTTCAGATCTGATACAATAGTTTATCAGGAGTTTATTGGAAAAAAAAAAAAATATAGAGGAAAGAATAAAATATATATATATATAAGAAGAAGAAGAAAAGGAAATTTTTATGTGCTGCAGATGCTTCGGTCAAATAACATGAAACAATTTTTCTTTCTTGTTACTTGTTTTTAAAATTCAAAAAAATAAAAATAAAAAATTCTTAAATAAATATAACAAGTTTGGAGTATTGATTAAACTTATCTTCCACTAACCAGTAAGACGATTGTTTATCCAACATGGCATACTATTTTTAAACGTTCTAAAGAAGTGTACATGTGTATGATAATATATTTAAGGGCGATTAAATCGAAATGAATAAACTATTAGACATAAATTAAAATATATTTCGCTTGTTCATTATTAAATAGAGACTAGTCGACAACATCTGGTGGTGGAAAAGTTGCGATGCTAAACTTCTCCAGCACCTGGTTCTGACATTATTAATTCTATATTGGACGAAGATAAGCCAACGAGCAGATGGGATGAGGTCTGATAACGTTCATTTGACAATCACGGGACTAAAGAGACTCTCTTTGATGTAGAATAACCAATTAACTGTCGACAATATGACTACAAGTACCTAATGTTCACCATTTTGAATATCGAGTCCCAACAGGTATCTCTCTCTCTCTCTCTTCGTCTTGGAAAATTTCATTTCTCCTATACCTTAATCGAATTTTATTATTGAAAACTTATGAAAGGAAAAAAAAAGAGTTATAACTAACTTAACAGACACTTTAATAACTTATATATATATAAAATTTAAATTTGTCTTTTTATCAAGCTCGATTTTAAACCAATTTCCATCTTGTTTTTGTCAAAGAAAAACAGCAAAAAATAAGATAAGTACGAAAAATAACAACAGTTAGAAGAAAACTAATTAAAAAAGTAAGAAGTGTATAAAGATGATTAGATAATAACTTTAGAAAAACATCAAAAAAGAGCGCAAATTTGATAACTGTTCAGAAATTTCCGAAACATCTGGCTACTAAAACACTTAATAAACCTTCAATTATTAATATAATATTGTTATTATTATTATTAATAAATATAACTTACCTGATGCAAAACATCGGGATTAATTATCTTTTTTTTTTTTTAATATATATATATGTATATATTTTCAAAATTGCTGATGTTATAAACAGAGCAATTTCTGAAAGTAGTAAGCGTAATAACAATTTTTCAACATAAGTTTGTCTGGGAGTAAAACCTTTCGGTTTGATTACCAAGATTCAATACAATTACATACGTAGGTCGACCTTTAATTACGCTCTGCATCACCCCCATAATTAACGTTAATTAAAGTGTTTATTGAAGACTATCCCGTGTTGGAAAAGAGATACGTTCGGGAAATGAAAAACGCCTCGGGTCTGATGTTTAGTTATATGAGAGAACTTGATTAAAGGTTATAATCTACCTTGTTCCTTTTCATTATTTTCCTTTTTTGATGTTTTTAAAAATTAAATGAAAGAGTTTTCCTTTTCTTTCTGAATATATATATATATATATATCATTAGATACCGAAGTTTAGTAAAACTTTTCTAACCTTTTTTTTTACTACTTTATTATTTTAAAAGTTGTTTTTTTTTCTTGATAATCCTCTCTCTCTCTCTCTCCATCTAAATTGTTTGCCACTTTTCTGGTTTTGTAGTTTATCTTTTTATGGCGTGAATATAATTATAACAAGAGAAGAAGAAGAATAATAATAAATACATCTAAAAAGATTGATGAGGTTAAAAAAAAGAGAGAGAGAGAGAGAGAGGAAACAGAAAGAAGAAAATTAATGGAGATGTGAAGAAGGAAAAATGATCTGGATTGGTTACTGTTATGAGAATATACCGATATTTTGGAATAGAATGAAAAGTTGAAGATTTGAGATGGATTAGAGTGATAGTAGTAATTCTAAATTTCAGGTATAATTCGCGTAAAAAAAAAAAACTGTGTTGAAGAAAGATTAAAAAAGGATGATTCATGGATAAGTTAATAGAGGATATTTGGCTTAAACTATCTTTTTTTTTCTATATTTCGCTACGTTGATCATCAATCTTTAGATGAGCTGATCGATCCGTGTCATATTATAACTAGGATAATTTGAAATATTGAAGTAAACAGAACGATTTTGAAGTCGAGAATTGCCAGAATGATGTTTAATGAGAATGGCACAAGTGCGAAAAAAAAAACTGGAGCAAAAATGAAAAATCGAGCTGCTCGATTGAAAATTTATTCAACTATTTTTATTATTATTATTATTATTCATATAAATTTCTGAACATACTTTTTTTATTAAAAAAATAAAAGTGGTTCCTAACTGGTTAAAAGAATCTTTAAACAGAAAATTAAATCAGATTCGTGAAGTGGAATCGAGAGATATCACACACACACACGCAGTTAAGTCCTGCAGTTATAGGTCAACGATAGGAAATTATTCGAAAGTACCTCCCAGGTTGTGTTAATTAGGTCAGACAATTACTAACGGTAACTTCCCTACTCAATTATTGATTCAGAAATAACTAGAAGAGGCCCGAGATGTATGCCTGCAGGTATAATAATTATCTTTTCCTTCCTTTAACAACTGATCTTTTTAATGAGTTACTCGCTTTATATATTTGCATAAAGCTTAGATATGGCAATAATAAATCAACTTTCTGATTGATAATAATAATAATATAATTCATCAAAATTAATTGACTTATTATAAGTCGTTTTAAAGATCGAAACTTTATTCATTCCACAAAATTAACAGAATTAATGTGTTTACTACAGCAAAAATCTGTGCTGTTAAGTGTTCAAATTTTATTCTGAATTCCGTCGAACACGTTAAAATCGAATATTGTGTCAGAATCGCCCGTTTTTATCCCAAAAATTCGCTACGAAACACTACGAAAAATGGCGATACGCAAAGCGAAGCGACGCGACGCGACGCGCGCATTTTACAAAGGAGAATCGATTGATGACCTAAATAACTTTTAAGAGAATAAGTTTATAGATATCAGATAAGATATACTCTATTTAATATGGAATGACTACAAAATATTCTCTCTTTTTATGCGATCTTTATAGGTTGCGCAATGCGTAAAAACCCAAAAACGTAATTTTCCTCCCTTTAGCGCGTTGCTTACGAAGTGTGAAAGGAAAAAGGAAAAAAAGTCATTTATATAAGGCAAAAAAATCGAATTTGTAAAATAGCATCGTCTGGTTAACGTTAATAAAATAAAAAAATTTTTTTTCTTACGTATAGAAAGGGGAAAGAGTGGAGGAGAAAAAAATAAAATAAAAAATACTATTCTTAGTTGATGCAGTCCGCAGTGTCCGATTAGCAAAGCTTCAACAGTCGAGTTTAGCAAATGCTGACATTGCAAGCAGACCTAATAAAACTGCTGTCGTTCCTTTCCTCTTTTGATCTGTCTAATATTTGTAAGCCAGTTTGCCGTTGTGCCGTGCTGAACAGGCGAGTTTTAATGCGGACCAAAACCTCATATTTTCCACCCCGAGCAGTTTATAATAAGAGTAGATGGGGGAATCGTGTGACATCATAAAAACACAACATTATTTCTTTAGGTATACATACATTTCTAAACGGAAGAATGGCTTCAAATGGGACCTTAAGATGGCATCCGATATAGCGCTTCTTTAATTTCTTTTTTCCCAAGGTGTATATCAGAGAGAAATATTTAAGTCGAAGTTCTCTTTTAATCCCCTTTGGATTAAAAAAATAAATAAAAAAAAATAAAAAAAATGAATAAAGAACTTTCTCCTTAAGGGGATTATATATTAATAATTAATGTATTTTTTCTGTAATCTTTGATATGTGAAGTGTTATACGATTTTCGTCCAAATTAACACTTCTTGTACACGTTTATGAATAATTAACGAGGTTATTTGCATGGAACATACTGTCATAATTAAAATGGGGTTCAAATGAATGAATTCTCTACCGATCTAACTGTAACAGTTGTCGTTTTCGGAGAGTTTTATTTAATGAATGTGTCACATTATGCTCCTGTTTGTTTAGTATTGCGTGACACCAGAATTAAGATAAACATATTTAAATTGAACCCCTTTCGATCGGTTAACGTTCTGATTGGCTTCGTTAATAAACTTCAGTTATTTTCTAAATTCAAAACTTTTATATTTTGCCTTTCGTAACATTCCGTGAAAACCATTTATCTCGAATTTATTCAACACGCTCTTCCATTTTATACGTATATATATAAGTGGTTAAAAGCTATCTCTACTCGACATTAAAGTAATTTTTTTTTTATTATAATATTGTTAAAATATTTAATATCAAAAAGTAGAATTCGTAAAAATGCAATCTTTTTTTTTTTTTTTTTTTCTATATTTAAATATTGAAAGAGGAAAATTTTAATGGAATCCGTGCATTAGTGTGTAAGAATGTAGAGAGTAAAATGTTATACGCGTAACTCGATTTATATATTAAATTAACATTTTCGAGATTTGCAAACGCGGTTTTTCATTTTTATGACGATAAAACAATAAATAATTCTTCCTTAAATTAAATTAAAGTTAATTAAACTATAATTAAGTTATTTCGCAAACAAAATAGGCAGAGAAAGGAAGATATATTTATACGTAACGTTGTCTCCAGTTTACGTACAAAAGCATTACACGAGCCGTTAGTAAAAGTAAAAATTTGTTAACATGGTTTTAAACTTATTCATGAGTATATTTAAAACAAAAATATAACTTGCAAAGCGAATTTCTTTTTTTTTTCCTTTAGATACACTCGACACAAGTTATATTTCTCTTATTCTCAATTTGTTTGTGACATCTAACATTAGATTAAGACTTTTATACATATATATATATACGTGAAGGCAAAATCAAAATTCAGAATTTATCGAACCGAACTTTAGCAATATTTTACGATTTATGCTAAAATATACAAAGCAGAGTAAAGAGAAAACACACGCTGTTTTTGAAAGTCAAATCTTTAGTCGTTCCACCGTCAGTCTTTTCTTTAAAGGTAAGAAAGAAGCTCTTTTTGAGTTTTGAGTAAGATCCGCTTCCTGTTGTTTTTGGTTAAATTCATTTCTTTGTTCTCTTTACTTTCTTTCATTCGTTGGAGTTTAAAGATTCCGGATGAAGTTCGGAATTGCAACCATCTTCTTCTTCTTCTTCTTCTTCTTCTTTTTTTTCTTCTCTAAGCACCGAAATTTCTAGTCTGGATCTCGATGGCAAAATTAATCTCCTTTTATAACTTTTCTACAAAAAAAAATTTTAAAAAGGGTACGAACGATATAAAAATGCATAAAAATCTTGCAATATTCGAGTATTGGTATCGTTTCGAAGTAAAAATTTACGAGTAACGTCTTCAAATGCAACGAATAGCAGTTGCGATGCATTTTACAAGAATTATGAGCTAGTAATAGGCTGCATAAGTTAAGTTTCAACGGGTAAGTAGGTAATTTCAAATTACATTAACTTAATCCTTTATTTGACAATAGTTCTATTAGTAATGTCAAAAGGATTACTTTCCAATGAAATCTCCTTCCTCATTGTCGCAAATGGAAGGCCTGTTTATAGAACCGCCGCGCGTAATTAATTGTAATAATTATTTGCAATACGCCATTCCTCCATTATGATGAGTGTAATTTATACAATATTAGATTTTTTATATTTTCATTAATACGAACAATTGTTTTACTTAGAAAAAAGTATAGATTTCGAAAAGTTTTAAAGTTATATAAAAAAAAAGGACATCCGGATAAAGTGAAGGAAGTGAGAAGTTCATCATTCTCTAAATCTTCAAAATTTAATAAATTTAGATTTAAGAAAAGTTAAAAGGCAATTTCGTTTCAATACAATTCGACGTAACGAAATTTAGAAAGAGGTAAAAGGCTCTAGTTTCTCGAAAATTTGATAAGATCTCTCTCTCTCTCTCTCTAGGAATGTGCGACTTTACTACTTCACCTATTTAAAAATTTTCGGAAATTTTTAAATTGGCCAATCTATTAAAAACTTTTGTTTTATCTTCATCTCCTGTTTAGGATTAATTGAAGACAACGTCATTATTAATCTTCTCCGAACGGTTGTTCAAAGATTTAGAAGAATGCTGGAAGAAATTTATCAAACATTTTTATTTCCTGATAAGAAAGGGGGGTAAAAAAAAAGAAAGAAAAAGAGTTTGTTTTTGTCTTTTGTCATTGGTTAAATGGCTTCATTGAATAACTCGATCTTATCTGTGATTTATATATGTTCTGTAAATATATTTTGTTCAGCGATATCAAAGGCAATACAAATGGTTTATCCTGTATGGAAAATTTCCCAAATGATCCTATTATAGATAATAAAGTAAAGTGTATACACATCTAAAACTTTAACTAAAATCTGATCAAAATATGTATTTTTCTTCGGTTTATTTTCTTAAAAATTGGAAGCATAAAGATTTATTTTATAAATAAGTTTAGCCAAGTTTTTTTTCTTCTTCCAGTTACGTCTGATCTATTTGTTTTTGCCTTCGTAACTCGTTTACCTTAAAAATAGGATAACGAATTTTTAGATGGATGAAAGAAATTTAAAATTCTACAAAATATTAGTTTATGTAACCATACTTTTGTTTCCATGTTTATTTTTTATTTTTATTTTTTCTCCCCTGAGAGGAAAACCTGAATAAACGAATTTTTCGCATTCCGTGTTATTTAAACAATTAAAAATAAATAAATAAATAAAAATAGAAAAATAAAGTGAGTACTTGATTAAATTTTATATAAATTTTAAAACCGAATTAAAATATTTTATTTAATTGAAGAAATTAATTTCTTTTCATAAGATAATTTGAATTTTAAAACCGAAAATTATTCTCTTAGGAGAATGAAAGGATTCAATTAGATACAACTAGAGATATACAAAGTTTCAGTTATCTGTAAAGGTTTTCCTGCTTAAATATATATATATTTTCTTCTTCTTTCTGTCGTTAATTGCCAAGCAAACATTTAAAAAAATAATTCCTTTTTATAAACAATACGGAATAACATCCGATTTGCATGTTATTGCACACAAAAAAAATCTTCATGCATTATGGAAGAGAGAGAAAACTGTATAAATATATTTAATTGAAAAATCTTTAACGATATTAAGTATTATTATTATTATTTTTTTTTTAATCGGCTTTTCTAAAACTTGACGATGCTCAGAGAATTAATTATGTGATGCATGCAGAGAGAGAGAGAGAGAATATATCGTAAAATGTTTTAAAAATTAAAAATCTCTCTTATATCTTTAATAAATTTACACTGAAGAATTATAAAATTTCGTGCTCTGGTAATCGAATTTAGATTATATTATATTTGCATAATTAAAATATTACTAGGTAAAATACTTAAATAATATAATAATCGAGTTAAGGTTGGCGAAAATGTGTGTGATCGTTCAAACTGCATCCTGGATGCAGCCTAGGAAAACTTTGTTGCATCGTATCGAAATTAAGTTTAATATAAAATTTTATTAATAAATTGAATTTTAGATCGGAGTTTATAGAAGTATATCTATGTATATTTTATATTTACCTCAAATAAATCTGCCGCTGGTCGAACTAAAAGCGCACTCGAGTTAATGGTGTTTGAATATAACATAATAAGAAGCAAACATGGTAGATTTTTAAATCGAATTATTCGAGTGACAATAGGCTTTAAATAGTAATTATTCTTCGACCTTATAACTCGATTTTCCTGTGTTCATTGTGTCTGAGAGGTTACAAAAGAATACCTTAAACGTATTGATCTTCTACTAACGTCCAGAATGAGTAAGGAATTTTTTTTTATTTTTTTTTCCTCTATGTGTATCTTCGCAGAGAAGAAAGAAAAGTGTATTTTGGAAGCCTTGTCTGTTGGTTGACACATATTGACAAACAGAGAGGAGATAAAAACAGTTAAGCTACAAGTAATACCAGAGAAAGAAGTTAGGTAATGCTGGAGTTTATCTTCGATCCTTTTTTACCATACTGTAAAGCGTTTAGAACACCATTACATCTCCTCTACTCTACTGAAGACACGAGATATCTGCACCTCTAAATCATTTTCCAATCTGCTATCTGCAAGACAATGGAAGAGAAAAACTCTTCACGACTTTATTTATCTGAGCGTGACATTTGATGTGACATTTTCAGAAAGGCAACGTTTGCTTCAGAGCCAAAAACTTTATTACTGATTATAAAACTAAATTCCGTAAAGACGTGACTGAGTAAAGCAAAAGAAAGAAAGAATATATATATATATATATATACATTTAATAATATAATATTTAACCTTTAGCGTGCTCGATAGTCACTCAAAAGAAGAAAATAAGTCAAAGATCGAGCGATTGAATTGAACTATAAATGGGATAGATGCAATCGAAGCAGTATATCCCGTAAAGCATACAATAAAGGCAATATCGTGCCTGCTGTGCAGTCTGCATTTTAAATCATAGTCATCCCCAGCGGTTGTAACATTCCAAGCATACTTATTCAAATATTAACTTAAGATTGTATGTAGGTTGTGCAGATCCCGAACACTTTTTAGATTGGAGAAGTTTTTTGTTGTGTGTGTGTGTGTTTTCTGTTATGTTCGATTCCTAAATTTCTCTTATGGTACTTTCAGACGTTAGTCCTTTGCCATTTGATAAATGATCTGTCAAAAAAAGACAACTCCTTTGATGTTTAAACCTCCGCTTGTGCCAGAGTTTGCCAGAGAGTCTTACGTTTGTGATGGAAATCACCATGTTACTTAACACGCAGCTTTTTTCGCATTAATTATCCTACTATATATAAGCTCCTAATACTTGAGTCTCTCGCACGATGTTGAATTTCAAACTGTTTCTTATTTGTTGTAGCGCGCACACACACACACACACAAAATCTTTTTATATACATATCTATTCTTTGTATTTGATGTTTAAGTATTTTTTTTTTTTTTCCTTTTAATATAATTTGCAAACTCTAAAAATTTGAATTTGAAATGAGCGAAGTTTCATCGCAGAAAAAAAAAACTGTTAAGCGCAACAACATCCTTTTGAATATATATATATAAATATATATTTTTTTCCCTGAATAATTCTAATTTATCAAGAGTTTTAGAGTTAAAATTGAATTTAATTTACTTGATGATTTATTTCCACGCTTTTTTTTTAATGTTTTGATGTCTTTAATCTGCATATAAAAGTCGTAAGTTACAAAGGAAGAAAACTATTTTTAAAAAGATTTTTTTTTAACTCTTTAAGTAGAGTCGACAGCACTTCTTCAGTTTTGTCCTTATTAAGTCACAATTTTCGCATTGCATATACGTATACTACAGCCTGAAAAAATCGATTTATTAAATTTTTTAAATGTGCAAAAATAGAAGATCCAACAAAAGAGATTTACCTTTGTTGGCCTCTTTGATGTGCAGTTCCTTAAGGGAACAACTTTTCAGAAGAAAACAACCTCGGGTGAATGTCATACTGTCACAGAACTATGTTAAAGTAACACAGAGGATATTCTTCTCGGCTTGAACGGATATACTACTTAATAAGGAACAGTAAAAAAAAAAAAGGAGAGGAAAACAAAAAAAATGGCGAGTTAGTGGTTTAAAACGTATTTATATCACCAATCTGTATCGATTATGATGCCGATGTTTACCTAAAACAGCCACAAAAATGCCTGAGATTCCTTATAAATGAAGACATCACGCAGTCTAGACCGACACATTTTTCTCTATTATCTACCTCTACCAGTTATATATATATTTACTATATCACGAATTTCTGAATTTCTCTAGACTTATTAATCATAGAAGAGTATATACGTTTAAGAATAAATATCACGGTTTAAACATCGGAGAGAGAGAGAGAGAGAGATAATTAAAATTCATTTTAAACAAAGCGAATACGCGAATATCATAACCTAGACATCGGCGAGAGCATTAAAATCGATAAAATTATTGATTAATAAGATAGAAATCAATGCAGCCATTAAATAAGAGTAGAAACGTAGTCCAATATTGGATAATGATGTTCATAAATTCGTATTGTTAAACGTCGACAAACAATATTTCGATCAGGTGACAATGACAAAGTTGGGTGGAAATTGAAGTTTTGGAGAACATTTGATTCGTCTTTCAGTTTAAGTTATATTATTATTATTATACATTAAGTTTGTTGTCAGATTTTAATTAATAGAGATTTGGTCTTAATCCAAAATTTAAGTCCACCAAAGGATTGCAAATGTAAGCTGTAATAATAACAATGTACACATGACTGGAGATAAATCTCATAACATTTACTGTATAAGCGGATGGGCAAACTACCTTGGCTATAACGGCCTAAGACTTCAGAGCGATTTTCCTAGAAACTTGTAAACAACGTAAAGCTTCCTAGCAATATATATACACACACACACGCACGTATGTACACACTTTTTTCCCTCTTAAATGTAAATATTACGAGATACTCAAAATCTTGTTTTGTTAGTAAATTCTATTGCAAACAAGGAAGAAAATATATATATATATATATATATATATATATACAAATTGTTTTACGTGGGAGTTTCTATAAGAGAAAAATTGCATAAGAGTAAGAAACAAAAAAAAAAAAAAATTCGAGAATAACGAGATGTTCTTATAAAGCGAAGGTTATTACGCTTTTTATCAATAAGAGAATAGTAAAAGTTGATTGATAAAATGGGAATGATGGTGAAGTGCAACTGCACCATCCCCTTGGAGCTGTAGTCGACCTGCCCAACACCGAGCCCGTCAGAACATACTGCGTTGTGTGGCCCCGTCATTCAGCAGCCAGCCAGAGACAAGCTTAAGTCGTGTCTGAACTGCTACACGTCCCCTCTTACTTCGGAGCTTTACTAGAATTGTATGGATCCACAAATCTCCGTAGTGTCTTCTATATTTCGGCTAAGGTGAGTAAATCCCTTTATTATTTTCGAAATTTTGCCCCGTTGCATTTTACCCCCCCTTTTTTTGGGCTCACTCGCCAGACGGTCAATTTATTAGGTAACCTGCTAAACGATTTGTTTATGGCAAAACTTTGACTCCAACTGTTAGCGAAGAAATCGTCCTTCCACGTAATTAAATGAATTTTGCTCGGTAGCCATTCATCATTCTTACTCCTCCACCCCGTTAAAGGATGAGACAAACCTTTCTATCTCCTATTTAAAAGAAATTATTGGCAAGAATAGAAAAGTCGAGACGAAAAGAGAGAGAAAAATTATTTAACTCGACACCGAACTTAAACATTCGGAACCATTTTTGTTTACAAGTAAACCACGCATAGTAGTAGTAACAGTCGTTTCCGTAGAGGTTCCACTGATTACTTTTCTAATACGGTAATCTCTCATCAATTTGTATGACTTTTTTTTTTTTATTAAACCAGTTTAACGATTACGGTTTGCATCGAATTAAAAAAAAAAACCAAAAAAACCAAAAAAAATTCGGCATGGTGACTAGACAATGTAATTATTCTAATGGTAACTCTACTCTGTATGCATGTACCTCAGAGATAGTTAAAATCTAATTTTCGCGAGTATGGCCACATCCTCCTACCTACTGACAGAATGTGATGGATAAGGGACGATGATGATGTACATTAATATTAGATTACTAAAAGCTATTCACTGATAATCTGGGAGTTGCCTTGAAGTTTACACGAACGAAATTCCGTTCGGTCCAATGATACTTTCTTTATATATATATACGAAAGTAAATATGTTCTTACCTTAAACAAATTTCTCTTCTGTGAGGACTCAGGTGCAAAGTGTGGATATTCATTTATCCCAAGGTGTGAGAGGACTCTGGCTGCCAAATTTATAATAAGTGGATTCGAGCGTTAATTGAGATTTTTTAAAAATTTACTCCTCGTTACGTATGTGGGATTTGGGACATAAAACGTAACAAGATGCTGTCGGAAAACATAATAAAATTTTGTTTTACTTTCTACAACGCTCTTATCTTGCGCTGGGAACGTTCATTACGGATAAAAATCGATTTATATTTGATATTTTTTGATCTTTCTGTAAAATCAGATGGAATTTTTAGAGTTTTTTTCCCTTCGTTCCAGAAGGATTTATTGATATAATACATATATTTTTCGTTTGGTTGATTTATTAATTATAAATCAAAAAATCGTTACGGATGGAAAAAAAATCGTTAATTATTTTTCTGATTAATTACAAGAAGTAGAAAATTTTTAAATCCCCATTCACAAAGTATTATCGAACGTATTATCAATCACATAATCGTATAAATAAGCAAAAAAACCGAAGAAAAATTCGGTCAAAGTATCGATTTTTAGCTCAAACGAAACAAATGTTAGAGTTGTATAGTCCATTAACGAACATTAAATCACACGTTGTTGTCACCAATGAAATTAGCTTAAATCTATTCTGGATCATTAAGCCACGTGACTATATCAAGTAGTTGACCAACAGAGTCATCATCCCAACTTGATACTCTTGTTGCTAAGAGAATTTAATGAAGAAACTACAGAAAAAAAAGAAAAAAAAAAAATTCTTCTCCGTAACAAACCAGAATAGTCGTAACTATGTCTTAGTGTTTTCTTCCTGTTTTTTTTTTCCTTTATTTTTACTCCTGCTCTGAAAAAAAAAAGTCTTCTAATCAGTGTACATCATTAAATTGGATCTATGAAAAACTATGTTGTGTGTCTTTTAACTAGAAACAAAGAAATCATTAGAAAGTTGCATAATAGATGAGGAAAGTAAATATAAAGAAAATTTTTTAAAGATCGGCATTAAATATGTTTGGTAAAAGATGGAAAGTTGGGTTTTAAGGTCGACGAAAAAATGGAAGTTAAATCCTCTTGAATAATTTATGAAAAATATTAATTGAGAAGATTTTTATATATATTTATATATAGCCTTTGGGAAGAAAAATACTTTTTAGAAAATATCGTTAACTATATTTTTATCGAATTAGATCGCGAACGTTAAGGATATTTTCGCGTATTTTTTTTTTTATTTTTTACTTTAGATTAAAGTATAAAAGCTTATTCATATATTTAAGTGATTAATTAATTTTTAAATACGTTTAATTAATATTTTTTTTTTTTTGTTTTCCTCGAGAATTTTCTTGGAATGTTGCTGTTAACCATCTTCTTTTGTTTTCTTTTTTTTTTTCCCCAGAGTTTTATTTTAACTTAATAAAAATCTTTGTAAAATAATAAGTTAAAATTCGCGTAGAACGTGATTGATTAATTTTTTTATTTATATTTTTGTGACCGAATACGTTTAAAGTCGCGAGTAAAAATTAAAATTTTGTTCTTGGTTAAAAATTATGGATCCGCATCCTCCAAAGAATTAAATTTTCTAGAGTGGTATCAATCAAAAACGCGAGACGTAACTTTAATTAATAAATTCGCGGATATAAGAATCGAATCTGACGAAACAGATAATTAAAACACGGAAAAAGGGGGGAGGAAAATAACACAAAAAGAACTTTCAACAGATTCCACTAACTCTACACACACACACACACACACACCCACTCCTTGACGCATTTAGCCGGTTTCTCTTCATGTCTAGATAGATTTACAGTTTGCCAGAGCCAAGATATCCGGTATATTAATGACGTCATAACATAGAGGAAAAACGTCACTTTAGTAAGCTGGATCGATGCGGCATACAGCGGTGAGAGAGCATGGCAACACTTTATATAAGAGACAGTCTCTGTCCTGTGGTTATCTTGCGTTTGGCAAATGACAGTTCTCTGCACCACTCTCGGGGACCAGGAACAAAAATTAAATTCGGTTAATTATCGAGTTACGCGTATATTACTGAGAGTTAATTGTTACAGGCAAATGCATATTTTTATATTAAATAACGGAGAATTGCTACCGAATTCTCAGTCGTTAAAAAATGGGGAAGAACTAGTTAATCCAATAATGCAAAAATTAAATGGCCGCTTATTACAGCCATTTTATTCGAGAATGAATTAGGTAACTCGATACAGAATTTTATAATTGACTTCTTTTTATTCATTTTTATCGTATAACTCTTCCTCTTTTAAAAATATCTATATATATATATATAGTCGAGAGGTATGGAGAGGATGGTATGTAAACCTATTAAAAAAAAAAAGAAAAATTAATTTCTTAATGTGAAAGTGCTTCAGACAGTTAAAAAATAAAAGGAATGATTTAAAAAGTTACAACGTTTAAAGTATATTTTATTTAAAGACATTATGCAAAAGTTCTCTTAAATACCAACATTTTTTAAGATTAGTAGCATCTGTTTTTAAGCAGCAAAAGCACCGATGTGAATAAATAAATTCCAGTTGTATACAGTACAACTGTAATTTATTTATTCACAACAACCAACTATATATCAACAATATTCCAACAACCAACTATATTCTAACAATCAACAACACCAACAACCAACTATATTTCAACAACATTCCAACACTATTCAACAACCAACAACTAGCTATATTCAAACAACCAACAACCAACTATATTCCAACAGCCAACAACCAACTATATTCCATTAATCAACAACCAACTATATTCCAATAATATTCCAACAATATTCCAACAACCAACTATATTCCATTAATCAACAACCAACTATATTCCAACAATATTCCAACAACCAACTATATTCCAATAATATTCCAACAACCAACTATATTCCAATAATATTCCAACAATATTCCAACAACCAACTATATTCCAACAATATTCCAACAACCAACTATATTCCAACAATATTCAACAACCAACAACCAACTATATTCCAACAATATTCAACAACCAACAACCAGCTATATTCAAACAGCCAACAATCAACAACCAACTATAATCCAACAATATTCCAACAACCAACAACCAACTATATTCCAACAATCAACAACCAACAACCAACTATAATCCAACAATATTCCAACAATCAACTATATTCCAACAATCAACAACCAACAACCAACTATAATCCAACAATATTCAAACAACCAACAACCAACTATATTCCAATAATATTCCAACAGCCAACTATACTATATTCATTCCAACTATCAATATATTCCAACAACCAATTATATATTCCACTTCACACAACAAATTGTGTGAACTGGAATATAGTAATTTAAAATAGAGAAAATAACCAGATTTACTAGAAAAATTTAGAATTTTAATATTAAAATGACTTCATATTTTCCTATATCCGACTTTATTTTTATTCGAAAAAAATAACTTATATATATATTTGTGTGGAAAAACCGAATGATATAAAGGAAATCATAAATTTTTATATACAGTGGCATAAATTTTTGTTTTGTTTTTTTTTATATCTACATGATATCCGAAAGCAATCCTTTCTTATTTTATAAAATTTACAAATTTATACGCGGCTTTTATATTTATATAATATATATATATAAATATAAAAGTCTGGACGAGGGAACTCCATTCTGATGAAAAGAGATTAACTTTACACTAACTTTAATCCCCTTCTGCGACGGTAAATTTACTGCCCGGAGCTGGTATATTTACTAAGGGCTTTTTTTTACTTCTAGGTGGTCTTGCGGATCGTAGTACTATAGGGATATATCAAATGATAACTCACTCGCTGTAGCTTAGCCAGAGCGAGCGAGAAAGAGAGAGAGAGAGAGTAGAGCGAAGGATTAAAGGTGGGGAGAAGGATGTGAGGATAAAAACAAGACCGAACACAGGGTAGAGATTAAAACGCAATCTTTTGTTCGTAGGATTATCGATACAAGTTGAGGGGGAGACATATCTGAACTTGCGACAGCTGCCTTTGTTGTATTGACCCTCTGTTTACGTAGAGGTTTGGTTCTTGGAGGATTCCGGGAAGTCGGGTATCTTAAGCTTCTAAACACCCCTGTGTCTTATTTTCCGGTCTTGTCCACACACACACTGTTTAACGTCACTAACACGTTTGACTAAATCCACGAAGACAGCAAAGTCGATACTGACCCGTCACCTCATTTCTCCAGTTTGTTCCATTTTATCTATTTATCATCTCGCCCAATTCGTTATGTCTCTCCTGTAATCAAATTATATACAACCGACCGTCTAATGGAAGGTAAGGCACAAAAATATTTTTATCTCTCTTCTTCACTCTTTAACGACAACAACAACAACAATAGTTAAATAATTAAATAACTCGAATAACATTATAAAAATAATATCATTAATACATTTTTATGCCAAAAGCCAATCAGATAAATAATATATTAACATTTTTTTTTTTTTTCTTTTTGTTAATGCAAAATTCATTATTGAACAGGATCAAAATGTTATAAGTGATCTTTTCTCTTGATAGGTGATTCATCACGGGTTCATTATTAATATGTTATTCATAGATCATGCCGAGTGAAAATTTTCATAAAAAAAAAAACTTTCTTATGAAAAATTTATGCTGTTTTCATAAGAACTTTTTTAAGCATAAATTATGTATGCAAAATAAACGATAAAAACATCATTTTTGTAATGAAAACAACTTTAATCAGCGTAAACTTTTTTTATTTTCGTATTATTTAGATAATTATCATAATTTATTATTATTATTATTATTATTATTATTATTTCTTTTTTTTATTTATTTATCTTTATTGTGGTGGAATTTTTATAGAAATCTCTCGTTAATGTTTATCTATGCAAATATACGTGTAAAGTTTTACCGAGATAAAATTAGATTAAATTACTTTTATCTCTCTCTCTCTCTCTCCTTCCAAAAATTCAAGAAAAATCGATATAAAAGGAACTTACACAGATAAATTTATTAACAAATTGAATTTTTCTACGTTTTTCTTACAAAATGAAATTAAATTAAGAGCAAATAAATCACGTTCAAAGTCGTAGTAATAGTAGTAGTAGTAGTAGTAAACTGCATTTCCCCCGCTTCACGCGTATCACACTTTGCGAAAATTCTATATATATCACTCTTCGATTATGCAGAAAATTTAGCCAATTATATATATTTTTGGAAGTTTTTTTTACGTTTTCGGATGAGGTTATGCTCTGGGCTGGTTCTGTTTTTTCCAGAAGGATAGGATTTTTCTCTCATCCGTTCTCGGCATCTCTCTCTTTTACTATTTTCTGTTCTGTGTCTTGTTGGTGGAGAACTAAATAAAAAAATAAAAGAAAAACAAAAAAAGAATGCCACCATTCACATCAAAGTTTTTTGCCATAGTTAAAGTTGAGTTCCGTGCAGTAGGAAAGCCACCATGCTTAGGTTATTTTTCTTATTTCTAAAACATTTTTTTTTTTTTCTGCTTTCGAAAGTGTCCAGGAAGTTCTTCGCAGCTGTGAATATTTTTAAAGATTTTTTTTTTTATTTTCTTCCTCCCCTCTTTCTATTATTCTTTCTTTCATCAAGCCATCATGGAAATATATTGAAATTTTTCTTTTATACATATATATATATATATATATATTCTATCAAAAACTTTATAAAACCTTAATTTTTATTACTCTGTAAATCTTGCCAAAATAACATTTTTTTAAAAAAAAGAAAATAATCCCTTTTAATTAAAATTTATTCTACCGCTAAAAATAAAAATAAAAAAAATAAGAAAAATTAATTTTGGAAATGTTTAAAACATAAGAAATGCATTAAAAGTCAGATTTTTTGGATTTTTAAACGCGACCTAATCATTCATCAACGGAGAAAAACGTTAATGAGCTAACTCTATCTGTCTGTACGCGCGCGCGCGTGTGTGTGTGTGTGTTTTTATCTTTTTGCTCTTAATAATCTTTAAAAATTTCTGTATCAATACTGTTTAAATTTGGATTTAATTAAACAATTGCAAGTTTTTTTTTTGTTTTTTTTTAACTGTTAGTTAATTAGTTTCCTTTTTATCTTTCCGAGTTTCTTTTTCTTTTTTTTTTTTTTTCGTAAGCAAATAATCACCTTAATTATTTTTATTCCTTAAAAGGAATAAAACGAGGTTAAAGGATTTTTTTGTTTTTACTCTTAAGCAGTTAGAGTGAAATAATTTAATCTTTGCAAATTTTGTTCCGATTGTTTAACATGTTTATCACCTGTTGAACTGTGTTATTAATTGGAAACTTTTTTATTTATTTATTTATTTAATTTTATTCCATTCAATTTATCAAATTATTCTTCTATTGCTAACATAATTTATCTTCCAATTATATCTAAGATAACTCTCACAGAAAAGTTTAAATTTTGAAAATAAAAATAAAATGCAGGACTTTCGCAAATAAAAAAAAAAAATAAAGTAGATTGCAGAAAAAGAATATTTTTCGTGAATTTTTTTATACTTACATATCCGTGCAAGGTAATGCCCCCCAAAAAATACATTTTTCTGTGAGTAAAAACATACAGTTTACGAATTTATCGCGTATTCTTTTGTGTTTTAAAGCGAAAGTTTATGTAGTAAACAAAGCAAAGAAGAAAAGAAGATATAGGTGAAAAATGGCGATAGAATACATATTTTAAAAATTCAATTATCGTGACGATTATGGTCAATAATATTTGTTAGAATTTAAAGTGTAATACTCACGAGATGATAGCGTGCAAAGGTTATTATGCAGTGACCATTGTGCAGCCACTTTCAAAGGAGGAGGAGTGACTCTTGTTCGACTGTAAGGAATAGATTCTACTAATTAATTTCTATTGTTGCAATACAGATTCGTGCATTTCTGATCACGTGGTATTCATGAACGTCACGTTAACTTCCTTCCTTCCTGTAATGCCCTATACGCCTGTAAGGCACGCCTCCGAAAACTATAGAAAGTTTCACCTTTACCGATCATTAGCCTTGGGCTGAAAAGGCAAAAGGATATTTTGGATAAAAGGCAGGCAAAATCTGAAGAATTGCCCAGACTTTGATCATAACTAATCTCACTAACCAATCAATGTATTGTACAAGAGGGTTTCGGTGGCTTCTGAGAGTTTGCCGCTTGCTCTTTGAGGATTACTTCTGTGTGTATTAAGCATGATGAATGAATAGTTTGATGATTAATATACCGATACTTGAACAAGCATCGAACGGTTTTAATTGCAGATGTGCCACACAGTACTCCTATACGACGAAACGAATTTTCTACTAATGATTAATGTTTACGTTTTAACCGATTGATGTTAGTATACTTTTCTTTAACAAAATTACCACTTCTCGAAATTATCCGGGCTCGGAAAAATTGTATTCTCTTTTAAATGCCAGTATACTGTAACAGCACAATAAACAGAATGCAAACCGCCCCCTCAGGAGAGAGAGAGAGAGAGAATTAACCAAATGAACGTTGGTTAACAACAGCATAAAATGGGTAAAAACATGGATATTTAATGTATTTTAATCAAATTTTTGCGATAGAAGTTGTATTGCACTTTGGTACCACTTAATCAAACTAACTTCCTTTTTTTTTCCTTTTTCTCTTTTGCCCTTATGCACTTCATGGTTGGAGTAATAGATCCCATGGCTCCCCTTTCCTAAATCCTATTTAAAATAATCGTTAACTCAATTTTATTACGTCCAGATTAGTAATGTATTGACGCAATGTTCCGAGTGCTAAACTTTTGGGATCTCAAGCGGGTGATAATTTTACAAATCCGATCAAATCGAATCAGCTTTTTATCCTCCTTTGTTCCTTCAATGGACTCTTTCTCTCTATCTCTCTCTTTTCTTTCTTTCTCTCTCTCTCTCTCTCTCTCTCTTCCTGATCTTTTATTCAAGCTGTCATTTTGAAAGCTTTATCAAGCCGAAAATTTGTTAATTAATCTCTGAAATAAAATTAATAGGTTAATTCTAAAATATTCTACAAATTGCCACTTTTGATATTTTAATTTTTAATTGCTAATTTTTCAGAATATTAATTGCCGCCAACGGAAATTTTGCCGAAAGTTAATTTGTTTTAATTATTAAACGCTATAAATATATATATTTTTTCCTCTTCCTCCTTACACTTCCTTCTCCTCTTTGCAAACTTTTATAATTATCGAATATAATTTTAATTTTATTTACGAATTTTTGACAAGTCTAGAAAATGGCCTGTAACACACATAAGCACACATCAGACTGTTAAAGATATATATATATATATACTGTATATATATCAACGTACGATCAAGATAATGATTAAAATAAGTTAAAAGATATCCCCAGAGACGATCACAGTTGCCTCTCCGATGTTGATAATTCTGACATCAAAATCATTCTGCCTAACGCAGTCTGGCAATCATTAAAGCAGAATTTTATGTTGACTCTAATAACACGTCGTACAATGTGTGCGCTATACATAGCGAAAGATTAATTATCTTTAAACGTATTTAGTAATAGCTAATGTAGAAAGTATTGTATTAAATGCAGCAATTTTATTTTCCGTTTTCGCAGTTTTAGTGAAGGACGAAAAGTGATGCAGCAATCGACTTTCCTGTCGTCGCCTTATTAAAATACCATCTAATACAAAACGGAGGATAATTTATAATTCCGATCGGTGCGTGATATCGTGTTTAATATAAAATATATATATTTTTTTCCTCTTTTTTTGCTGTATACAGTAGTAAGCAACGTATAAAAGCGAAGGAAATTGATATTTGCTAATGGGAATTAAGCCAACTTCCAAGAATAGTTGAGTTGTGTTCTAGTACCAATAAATATTGAATCGTTGACAAGTGAATGACATATATATACCTTTAACATGCTCTCACTTAATCTTTCAAAACAAGCTTTGAAATGTTTACTTTTTATCTTTAAAAATCTTTTTTTTTTTTTTTCTGTACTTCTTTAAGTACATTCCTGTTTTCTGTTTTTAAAAAAAATATACTGTATAGGTTATATATATATATGACTGGAAGATAATTGCTCAATCAGATCTGTAATCATCACTTCCTTTTCTGCAGAGAGGGGAGGGTCCACTTCTATATACTTCACTTGTCCAGCTGGATTGGAGGTGGAAAGATCTATTGTCAAGAATGAGACCCCGCCTTCTATTTTCTTGGTCTGTCGCTGCAGTTCAGAAGTTGCAGCGGATCTGTTATCTGCAGCAGTAAATCTTTAGGAATTTTTCCGAGGGGTCGAACCATGATGGTGGCAGTTACGGAGAGTAATGATTCTTTAATGATTATTGAACTGAGTAGAATCGCTAAAGTCGAGACCAGGCTGCACAACATCTTTTACTGCTACTACTACTACTTATATTTACAGACCGGTGAGGAGGATTTTTAACTGAAAGCAGTAAAAGTAAGATATTTTATCGTAACTTGTACTGGATAAATAAACCGTACTATCTTTATATGCTTTTAAAATATTTAAAAAAATTTTTTTTTTATTTTAATCTTTTCATTACACTCTTCTTCTTCTACTACAACTACTATCAATTATATTTTTACGAGGAACTTAAAGGTTAATTTATTCCTCGTAATATGGAGATGGTTTTGAGAAAGGTTCGAGAAAATATTCTTTTCTTTGATAAGAATTCCTAACGTTCAAAATCACTTAGAAGTATGAGGTCGGAGTGAATGTGGTACCCTTAACGTTCCGGGTAAGGACCCCTCTTCCAACCATTGGCCGGATACGCTTGGCGCCATGGGACACACGTGACAGTTTGGTGTCCCCGGGTGGAAGCTATAAAAACCTTTCTGGGAAATAGAACTATAAAAAGTGAAAGTTCTACTTTTACCCACCGCATTTCACCACCTGTGAGCTGTATTCTATATTTTCTTCTTTTGTAAAGAGATTTTTTTTTTCAATTAGCTTTACAAATTCTAACCAGGTCGATGCTGCTGTTGTTGTTGTTACCTTTAAAGTTATGCGTCTGGGAAAAAAATTCCTCGTCCTTTCTATATATATATATATAGATGGCAAGAACTCTCCTTCCTAGGATTCTCCTTCCGATGTAAAGTAATGGAGTTCTGTTCGAGGTTAGAAAAACTGCAAATTTTACTTATCAAACATTTAACATCGAGATACAGAAGGAGATTTTTCTCCTTCTGTATCTCGATGTTAAATGTTTAATAAGTAAAATTTGCAGTTTTTCTAACCTCGAACGGAACTTTAAAACTGATTTATGGGAAGAACTTCATCATTTGGCGAACTTAAAACACTCATAAATTTTTTTTTTAAACTTACAGAAGTTCCGTTTATGTTCTGGCACTGATAAATTTCTAAGAAAAGAATGATATTTTTCACAGTAAAAATGCTTAATATTGTTACCAAAGTAGTATTTTTCAATAGGAGATTCGATAAAAAACAAGAAAGTAATGAAGAAAGTTAATTCTAAATTTTGATTGTTTTTCTTGTGAATTTTCAATTTTGACATTTGCAAGGAAAAACAAAGTAAAGAGAGAAAAATAGAAAAAAAAAAAAACTGCAACTTACCGATAATTATATTGCAAATTAACATAGGCGAGAGAAAACAAGAACTTTCTTCGTTTTATGTCCTGTTTTCATTTCCGTTTTCGGATTGCCGTTAAAAGAGAAAATACAGAAACTTCCAACTAATGAATGATTCCTACTTCTGTTAACTAAACACACAAGCAGGAGGAAAAATATGATAGAAAAAAAAATAAAATAAAATAAAAATACAGGAGCGAGAAAAGTTGTTTTCAGTAAATCTAAAGGGAGGTCGAGATGGAAATTACATAGAGTTTCCAAAAAAAAAAAAAAACATTTCCGTATTTCGAAAAAAGGAAACTACTCGAAAATTGATGAGGACCTAAAGCTAATATGCAAATTGTAGATTGTTCTGCTGCATATTTTATACTTTGTTTTTTTTTTAAATTTAGGAAAAAAAACAACAAAATATTACAAAAAAAAACGACTTTTAATTCTTTACAGTGAATCTCTCTCTACATACAAAAGATATTCTTAACCGTTTGCCTAAACGAAAATTGAAACCATGAAAACTTTGTTAAGTTATTATTATTTTCATAATTTAATAAGAACATATACGATATTGTTTACTATTAAGGAAGACATCAACAGATGGATCGATGAGTTTTTCACATAAATCACGTGGTAAACATTAAAGTAATATTAACCGAAATAATACGATGCTGGAAGGAACAACTCATTATCATTATGGTACCGAATATAACACACACACAATTTGATCTCCGCAGAGAAATTACCCACTAAATTATGAAAATTCACAATAGAGAGATGGATGATGTATGGTTTACTCTTCGTTTAAAGATTGCTTAAAAGTATCGCGTTACTTCGGTTGACCATGTGGAATGTCCTGCTTTTTTTTTTGTTTTTTTTTCCTT
>WUQG02308597.1:0-19206 GCA_011317285.2 Androctonus mauritanicus | reverse complement strand
GAAAATAGCACTACAAGCAAGTAATATACATTAAACATTCATTTTGTAAAACGCTTTCGGACTTTTAATAGTCCCTCCTCAGTACATACAAACATTACAACTTAAGAACACTTTACCAAAAAAGTGTTCTTAAGTTGTAATGTTTGTATGTACTGAAGAGGAACTATTAAAAGTCCGAAAGCATTTTACAAAATGAATGTTTAATGTATATTACTTGCTTATAGTGCTATTTTCGTTGAAAGTCAATTTTATATCATGTATTAATTAATACTTAAAAATATGCATGCAAAAATTTTATAATAAATTAATTACTATTTCGTCAATTAATAGTTTATATGCAATTATGTTATTTCATAACTAGAATTATAAATTGCCTATGAAATATTTGAAAAGGAAATAATTTGCAAAATACAAGCACTCCTCTAGTTATGAACATAATCTGTACATAAGTTTTGTTTGTAATTCAAAAAATTCATAACTTGGAAATGTTATGTGGCACAGTATAAAACCAGTTCCTATGGGTGGGAGTAGAATTCATCCATCTTACCTCTTAATGTAAAAGTTAGTTTCCACTATTAGCCACAGAAAATCAGAATGACCAAAATCGTTACAGATAAATGTGGGGGGATAATTCTGCTTGCAGGTTCCTACCATCATCATAAGCTATGCTTTTTCTAAGATTATTAATGCCATTCCCATGATTCATTTTGTGTAAAACAAAACAAATCATGGGAACAGTTAAGCAATAAAAGGCACTCACTGTTTACAAAATGATGTTAACAGCTGCAATAAGTGCCCATCTGTTTTTTTAATGTATTGTCTTTATAATGATCCCTTTATCATATAAAAATGGATATTACCTAATTGCTTCAACTAGCATAACACTATCCAAATATCCTGCCATTTTGGCTTAGTCAAAATTGTCAATGTCAATTCAATGTCACAAAATGCATTGATTTCATTAGTGGACATTACCTCAACAGATTTTACTGTCACAGAAAAGTTGAATCTGCCTAGACTCTGGACGATAGCAGTTTTATGCCACAGTATGATGTTAAAACTGCACTGCTTTTGTCACACATGTATTTTCTGCTGTGGTTCTGCACTAGTGGGAACCAACTTTAAGAGGTGGAAAAAAGGGTGCTCTCTCTTTTTCATTAACATCCTGCCACACTTTTAGCATGATCCTTTTCCTTCTTTCCTCATGCTTTTCTATATTCTTTTCACTTTCATTCTTCAAAGGGTAAAACCTCTGAGTATGCCCATTATCTCTTTAAATAAAAATAAAATAAAAAAGTATGAAACCAGTGTATATACTGTGCTTTTTAATATATTTCAGAATTGGACCAATTAGAAATTTCTTATTTCAAAAGTTTGAAGGAAAGTCCCAATTATAAAACAAGATTTTTTTTGGTTAATTTTTGTCATCTTGAAATACAGTTGTAATATGTTAATTAACTATGCAGTTTTACATTATATTTGCTGTTATAACATTCTGCTATTATGATATTTAAAATTCTTTAAAGTTTTTGGATTTACTAAATTTGAAAATAAAATGATAGATTTGTAAATATGGACATTCATAATTGAAATGCTTGTAACTTGAGGAGCACCTGTATTTAAAATCTTTCAATTTTGATTTTTATTGGAAACCTACGTTCTTGCTGAACATTCAATAGTTGAGTTTTCAATTTGGCAACTTCATTTCGTAAATGTTGAACATGTAGTGTTAAATTAGCAGCTGTATCACCATTGCTAATATCTCTAGGTGAAGGTGGAGCTGAAACTGGCTGATCAAGTTTCTCCTGCAACATCCTATTATTAAAAAAAATTTTTTTTGAAGTATATGTAAAAAAAAAAAATTTTTTTTAATTTTTATAAATAATTATTATTATTATTATTATTATTATTATTATTATTATGAAAGCTGATTCTATTTCTTTTATCTGCTATTAAATAATAATAATGTTAATATGCCATACTAAAGTTTCTTTTAACACCAAAATTTATATAGCATCTGTCATTCAAGAAAAAGCAAAATTAGTGATATCATCGGAAATTTTTTTTTTCTTGAATGAAAAATTAGTTTACAATATCAAAATTCAAAGAAACATTTAGCAAATAAATAGCAGTTTGATATTACTTTAGCTTGGAAGTTTTATAAATATAATATCAATTTCAGGAGAAGAATACTAAAGTTTTTAAAACTTGTACTAACCTTAAAGGATGTAGAATAATAAGATTTATTCCCATAGCAGATCATATGTACAAAATGTAATTAATGGCCAAACTATCACAAGTATGAATTTATTCTATAGAAAAATGTTTATAATATCTTTAAGCTTTGAAAAGTTTAAACTTTTTGTGGTGATTTATTGTCAGATATCTTTAAGCTATTGGCAGATTAATGAAAACTAAAATACAAGTTGGTTATATAAAACATTTTAACATATATATAATTAATATTGATTGTTCTATTTCTGTAGAGACTAAAGTTTGACATCTGTTTTATATATATATATATATATATATATAAAACAGATGTCAAACTTTTAGTTTCTACAGACAATAGAACAATCAACATTAATGATAACAATTAACCAGGGCCATTGTTATTAATTATCAAAAGAGGGAAGTAAAAAACAAACATTTAAACTGAATACTCATTAATTTTATTTATACAATTTTCAAAACTACAATACAGAAATATTAAATATATTCTATGTAAATAATGTACCTATGTGGAATGTAAAATAGTTTGCAAATAACATAAGAACAAACAAATTTTTCAAAACTAATCAAATCAATACAATATAACCATACGTAAATCCTAATATATTTTTTTTCTCTTTTCAAAGATGGTTCTGAAATTTGGCATTACTTATTTTAAGTAACTTTTTCTTATTGTGGTTCATAAGAATTTGTTTCAATTTGCAAACATGATGTCAAATAATGTGGTGATCTATTAACCAAGATTGATGTTTTGTTTTAATGGCATTCATTGAAGAGAATGCCAGTTTACATAGATAAGTGGAACTGAATAATAAACTAACATACAGTTCAATTCTCCATATATACACAGATATTTTTCTTACAAAATAAGTTTCAAAATTTAGTATCAAATTTACATTAGTATTCTTATGTACAAAGGCAGAATTCAATTTCAAACTTTGGCAAATATATAAAAATATTTGTATTATAAACTTGTTTATTCCTGAATTTTTCAAAATTACATTTGAGTTGAGATTTCAACAAATCATATTGAAGCCAGAAGTGAAATAATATGAATGACAAATCATTCATATTATTTCACTTCTAGCTTCAATATCTAACTAGTATATTCCTACTTCCATAGCAGCAACCTGCATATGAGCAGTTTGATAGATTACAAAATGAAAATGCTGAATGACATGACATATCAACATGATATTCAATCAGATAGATTGTAGTGTTTAAAAATTATTTCCAAGGATCATGGGTGACTTTAAATGGCTGTGATCAATGTCTTGGCTGTCCAATATATAATATTGTACAAAAATAATACACTATACAGTAAGTTTGAATCTTAAAGGTATAAGGTGCTTGTTGGTTTATTTTAAAAATTTCTCAAAAAATAATTATTATATTTAAAATACTTCTAAGAATATTTAAATAATTTTTCTGTAGGTGTTCTTTTTATTATATTCAATAACATTTATATTTGTAACATTTATTTATGTAGAAAGTAATGTTGTATCAAGTTCTAAAAAATGCTGGATAAGAAAAAATATACCTAGGTAGTGATATATATCCAGTATCTACCAAGATATATTGATTATTTTCTAATGAGTAATTAGCAATCTCCCTGATGTGCATTACTGGTATACCTATAGTTTATAATTCTAAATTCTTGTCTGTAGTTGAATGGATATCATTTATTGTTATTGCAAATTATTATTATTAATTTAGTTTTCTTATTTTGATCACAATAAACCTATATTCCTATAGTGTTTTTTTGTTTTAATATTACCAACACTACAGCTGCTGTTATCAAAAATTTCATAAGAGTTGGTAAGGCTGATCAACATGTCTTCTCAGCTAAAATTTTCATTTTTATTTTTATCTATAGCTTTATAATAATGAATCCAATTTGGAGATTTCTTGAAATGTTGTTGGCCAATGAGATTAAAAGCAGTATGCAAATTGTGTAATTCAATTTTTTCATGAGACAAAAGAATGCAAAAGCCTTCAGAACAATATTTAATGAAGCGTTTTTCATAATAATTTCTAGTTCTACTTCACGTGTTTTTATTGTTTTTTTCCTCTCCTGAGAGGTCTATTATCTGATGTGTCCATGCCAGATTTAGATAATTCCTGGGTACTGAAAATATAGCTGGGAATGCTGGGTATCAATACAACATTGGCTAGAAAAGTTGAAGATAATTAAGATTTTTAACAGAAAATGTTACCATTGTTAGAAATTAACTAAATAAATGTTATTTGTTGCTAATTACCACTTTTTGCATGACCTTATTCTTAATCTGTGAGCTGTCATATATATATGAACAAAAAGTCAAGGAAGTGGAATAAAAAAAGGAGTTAAAAAATTTGATCCCAATTTTATTAATTCAGCTTTTGTGAATCTGTTTGTTTTTTTTTTTGGGAGTGTTTATTTGTTGAAAATACACACTTTTGATAGTGGTTCCTAAATTTTTTTAGTTGCCAAAATTTTAAATTATATGTTTACAAACATTGTTTTGAATGGAACTGCTTGACAAAATTTTGATTTTTTTTATCCCATCTTGAAAATTTTATAGTTCAATATATCAGCATTATTTCAGTTTTGGGATGAGATGAATGATATTTCCAAAATTTTAAGCAAAAATCAAATTTTTCATACAAAGAACAATAAAATGCTTAAAACTAAAAAAATTATTGTAAATAGGGAAATATTGGTTAATTCTGTTAAAATAAACAAAATTGTATCTTAATTGTTCATTTTTTCTTACATTTTTACCAAAATTTAGGATAAAATTGAGAAAAACCAAATGTAAATATTCTGTAGCCATTTAAATGGGCGTGGCACTTTTATTGTTTACACCAGATATTCACTTCCCAGGAAATTACAGCCAAGCTTACTCTATCCTACGACATGTGGTATTGAGTGGGTTGCTACAATAAACAATCTGTAGTCCAATTAGAGCAACGTAGAGATCATTATAGCTGCTTACAAGATGAGACCATATATTAAGATTTTTTTGAAATAAATTTAAAAATTTATAAAAAGTAATGCTAAAAATTATACAAATTAAGTAAGAATAAATTAATAAATGTAAAATATTAATAAAAATAACAATATTTCAATGAATTTATGTAATTTTTTAATAATTATATGAAGCAACTTCATTCAACAGAAGCTACATAACTCTTGGTTTTTTTATAAATTATTTCTGAAAATTTGGACCAAATTTCTTCATTCATTGCTTATTTTATTTAGAGGACATTATGCTTTTAAAAAATAGCCATTCAACTAAATAGTTGATAAGATTTCATATTAAAATAAATCATGTTTTTGTTGATCTCATATACAGAATGAAAAGTAGTGAAAAAAATAATTTTCCAAAAAAAAAAAAAAAAAATGCTTGTTGTCAAAGAGCAAAAAATTTATTAAATTCTAAAAATTTCTAAAAATTTCAATGAAAATTAAGTGAAATATGATTATATGAATTTTTTGCATATTAATTAAGCTTAATTATCACTAACTGCCAACAGCCAAAGGATTATTTCATATATTATTGTATATTATATTTGATTTCATTTTTAATAGTGTTCTATTTTCTGCCTATATATAGCTTTTAGTTTTATTTTAAACTGTTTGAATATTATATATGTTCCAAATTTTTTCTAGCTTGATAATGGATATATAACGAAAGTACTCTGCTTTTCTTAACTGCATTTATCTTATTAAACATTTGGATTTTTAAAGCTTTTATTTATATGCATTTATAGAAAATGTAATATAATTATAAAGTTTAATTTCTTTAAATTTATTATTATTACTAATATACTAACCTTTTCTCAGCCTCCAATTTATCCATACGTTTCCACAATCTATTCACTAAAGCTTCTTGTTCTTGTTCTAAAGTATTTTCAAGTTCAACTTTTTCTCGTCTTAACTGTTCCAAATTTGATTGTTTAGCTGATGTTTCAGCTTCTAATTTTTCTATTTTCCTCATTAATTTATTTACTAATGCTTCTTGTTCCTGTTCTAATGTTTGTTCCAATTGCACTTTTTCCTGTCTTAGCTACAAAAAAATTATTATTAATATTACATAATAAAAATTGTAAATCAATATTCATATTTAAACATTGTTATGCCAAGATAATAAAATATTAATATAATAACTTCAGATTAAGTTTTCTATCAAAATTAAGAAAATTTAATCCTAAAAATTTTTCCACAAATAATGCAGAAATAATACTTTAAAGTATTTCTACATTACATGTGCTTCTATACATCTGTAGTATGTACAAATTAAAGAAATTAATTTAAAAAAATTAAAAAAAAAAAAAAAAATCACCTAAAAATCAATAAAAAGTACAAAATCATATAAAAATGAATGCAAATAAATATGCAAAATAACTTCTAAAATTATTTAAAAGCTTAAAAATATTATTAATGACATTATGCAGTTATATACAGAGGTTCTAGATTGATTTTTAAAAAATTTATTAACTTAAATCATGAGTCTTGGAACAAATTAACAATGTAAGGTGAGGTATGACTTTACTGTGCTCTCACAGAGAATTAACCAGGATGTGATAAAATAATGTGGAACAAGATGCATGTTATAAAAGACATTGCAAAAATAGAGGGGAAGAGAATAGTAGAAGTAATCATGATATACAGCATGAAAGAGTGCAGATACAAAATAGTGAACAACTGGATCCAGTGTTGATCAACAATGTATGGAAGTGATGTAGAATGGTAGAAAACACAGCATAGAATGCACCATGCTGAAACTCACCCACTATAAGTTATTTATTTTGTGCTATAAACAATGATTGTTATTACGGTATGTTATTATTAAGGTTTTAAGGGAGTGAATATCTATTTATATATTATATGCAATAATATATGGAGAATTATATCAATTTTAGGCATCTGACTGTTATGAAAACGGCAGACTAATATAATGATATCTTATTTGGAATAATATTTTTAAACTGTAGAAATTTAGAATAATTGGAATTCTTTGTGACTTGTTTTTTATTGTGTACAACTATATTAGTTGTACACAATAAAAAACTAGTCCCAAAGTTTTTATTCTGACTAGTTTTAGAGTAGTTTTATTGTGTCAACTATTGTGTAAAAATAGTTTTTGTATATATATTTATATATAAACATCTGATGAAGGTCAAACAGACCAAAAATGTTTCTGTAATGAACTTTTGTTTTAATTAAAACATAAATTTCTAGAGCTCTCTCATTTTAAATTACTGTTTATTTAATATTAATATTTTATTTAAGTTCTTAATTGCAAATATTAGATTTCTTGTTTGTTCCTTAAAACTCCAGCTGACAATCAGCAAATCTTGGATCCTATTAGGACTGCAATTAGTTTGATAGTTATATGAAATTTTGCTTAACAGCTACTTTTTTATCATTAACATAACTAAAGATATAAAAAATATTCAATACCTATAACAAAAATAATGAAATATAAAGTTAAAATTAATATTTTTGACAATCAAATTCTTTTTTTTAAACAATATAAATGAAAAAATTTAAATAATTAAACTAATGTTTAAAACTCAAAAAACAATTTAATTACTTGGTTTAATTTTCTAGATAAATCATTTGTTAAACATTCTTCTTCTTGTTCATAATTCAAAGCAAGTGTTTCTTTTTCTTTTTTCAGAACTTGGATTTTTTTCAATAAAGTATTACTTATATATTCTTCTTCTTGTTCTGCTTTTGCTTGCTAAAATAAAATAATAAGTAAATTATATCAATATATTATTAATATGATATTTTGTATTATGAACATTTAACATTTTCTCTATTGAAAACAAATTATTATACATAATTCTGAAATGAAGAAATTAATAATTATTAACATTGTATTTTAATTTTCTCTTATATTAATCTGAGAAGTTTTAGCAATATATACCTTATGATAATACAATGTTTACAATTGACCTTATAATATTCTGAACTTAGCTATTTTCATAGAAAATTGGCTAGAATACTTTTTTGTTTTATTTGGCTGTCTGATAAAGCAATTGTTTATCATCTTGGTGATCTGGGTTCAATTCTGGACTATTTTATCATCTTGAAGGAATTCCATTGTCTATTACTATTACTAAAATTACTACAGTTGTGGGTCATTTTTAATTTATGATTTTTTCAACTTACAATGGAGTCATCAAAACATAACTCCATTGTAAATAAAGGACTTCCTATATACTGGTATTACTGGTTATATATATCCAATTTCAGTAAATTTAACTTTATACAAAATATTTTCCTTTTATATATATATAGAGCATAAGCATCTACTGTATTTGTAAGTTATAAGTTAACATGTTTACACTTGTAACATTTCAAAATTTGTATTACTTGATTTGTGTTTTGTATATTGATATATTGTTGATCTTAAATATTGTAATATTGATATCATTCTATGTAACATTGTCCCCTTTTCAATCAGGAAACAATAAAATGCCATAATATTGTGTTTAGGTAGATATATAATCCACTTAGTCCCAATAATTTTTAATTTAGAATTTTTATTAAAAAATTATCTTTCTGAATTATGCAAAAAACTTTGGTCCCAATTTTTTGCACAAACCAAGGAATATCAGTACTTACAATCTTGCATAAAAAATGTATTGCAAAGACAATTTTAAAAATATATTAGAGGGAGAAGACATTTCATTTTCGATCACAATAAGTTATATTTATTATTAATTATTATTTGAAATAAATTAAAAACTTTCAATAAAGAATATAATCTATTTTAATCTACATAATAACAAAATATATGGTGATATAAGGTCTATGAAAATATTACAACATTCATCATAACCTAATAAAAGATATTGCATAAAAAATAAAAATCATTATTGGTTCAGGTTATCTAAAATTTATATTACACCAAAAAACAGCACTTCTGCAGTAACTAGTAAAACTTTTTATCAGCAATAGCTAATGTTTTCAGCAACATAAGTTGCCATCGTCAGGCTGAAAATGTTGCTATTGCTGAAAATGTTAGCTATTGCTGAAAATGTTAGTTATTGCTGAATACGTTAGCTATTGCTAATAAAAAGTTTTACTAGTTACTGCAGAAGTGCTGTTTTTTGGTGTAATTTAACCTAGAAAATAAAGCAGTTGAACTATAGTATGGAATAAAATTTATATATATTATATATAGTATTGTCCTCCTTCTATAGCATTTATTCATGCTGATCTTTATGTTTTGACATTTATAGAAGAGTTATTTTTATTCCAATATAAGACTTACAATTTATTTGCAAATTATTATTTTTTAACAAATTTATGGATAGACTGAAATCTAATCTAATCTCTTTCCAAGGATCATAGGCCTTCAGCATATTACTGATGGCCACTAATCATCAGTTTTTATGTTTGAATAAAATTTTTAATATTTATCTACTCTAATTAACATAATTAATTTTACAAATACAACTGTGATAACTGCAGTTTTTAATTCATGTCTTAAAGCCATTAATGATGCAATTAAAAACAAAATAATAATTCCTGTTTCATCTTTAATTCCTCAGTTTTTCAATAGCCATCTTTTCAAAATAGTTAAAATCTATCAACTTTGTTATTTTGCTAAAAAGCAAATAATTTTTTTTCAAACATTGCATATATTATTTACTTTCGTCCATTTGTTTATTGACTGAGCCTCAAGATATCTCAAAAAACAATCATCCTAGAGTACGAATATTTTGAACATTCCTTATTATTCAGACTATACACACATTAAATTTTCAAGATCCTATATATTATTAAAATATGATGGTCATTTGAAACACTGATATCATGTAAATGGAATTATAATCACATGAAATGATTTTGGATATATTTTATAGCAGCTTTATGTAATAGCATTAGGCTAAACAGAAGTATAGTCATTTGTAATTATATTAAGCCATAATTTTTACTGTCTACTAAGCTGTTTGAAAAATATTTCAATAAAAACCATTGCGTAGTATTCAAAATTTAAATGATTATTTTTATTTGATCCAACTTATACAACTAAAATTCTGAAATATCCATATTGGTCTATACAAAATATCAGTCATTCAAATATTAAAAAAATTACATATACAAATAATTTTTAATTTTCATAAATATGACTTTATTTAGAAAATTTTGATTTAAAAAATATTTTGAATGCCATCATTATAATTTAATACTATAATTTTATAAGTTAATGTTGCATTTAAATCAATAAAAATGATTATCATCAATAATATTACTATTGGGAGTGAACTATTGTTCATTTTTATTATATTATAAAAATATATTGTATTAAGATAGTTATTACATATTTTCTGCCTTGAATATAAATGATAGAATATAATATTGTTTTTAGTTTTATTAGAAAATATAATTATATAATAATTTACGTAAATCTGACTCACATAATTTTTCCAAAAATATAAGTTCTACATATGTTGTGAAATGTTTATATTTGAAATTATTTTCACAGATTAAAGATATATTCATTTGAAAGGATTTTTATTTAAGAAAAGCCTAAAATATACTATTACTAAAAACATTATATAAGGCTAAATATATATTTTTTATATATCATTCAATGATAGTCTCATACTGCTAGATCTTTACTATGATATCAGGACTTGGATATCCCAGATTGTTTCAGGAGAATTCTTATATATCTGCTCCCTACTTACAATCATTCAACTTATGATAATTCAATGTCATGATTGCCTTTACAATATTTCAAACTTGTCTATTTTCATAAAATAAATAAACAAGTGTATAAAGCAGTAGCTTAACTTATAATAAAAACTTTATTTCAATAGTACTTTCAACCTTGTAGCCATAATCAGAAGAATATTAAACTCCTTACAAACTTTAAATAATACATTAATAGCAGGAATATTCAGTAACAAAATTTTTTCAAATGTTAAAGCAAATAATATTTTAATTACATAAATAAAAAATTACAATGCTTCAGACAATAATGGTGAATAATAAAAAATGGCAAGTATAATTTGCTGCTTGGGCTATTGATGATGATGATGCACAACACACAGTTCTCTGATGAGTTATATGTTTACCTTAAAGGTTCTGTGAACAAGAAGAATGCCAGAATATGAGGGAGAAAAGTTCCTGATAGCATATAGGTTTGATAATTATAGTAAGAAAGTGTATGCGTGTGTGCATGCGTGCACGTATGGGGGCTGCAATTTTTAGTCACAGAATCATTGTGCCATTTTTTTCAATGACATAGTTAACAGTGTGTGGTAAATGGACATATTACAAAAAACAGTTTTCCACAACTCTTGATAACAGCAACATCAATGGAGACAACAATAGTTCATGCAAGACAGACCTCATCTTTATACAGCAAATGTTCTGGATTTCCTACATGAACATTTTGAATTCCATGTGATTCCTCATTGATATCCATAATATTTTCAGGGTAGTTTAATGTGGCTGCCATACAGCCTTGATATTAATCCCTGCAACTACTTGTGATGATATCTGAAGAAGAAAGAAACCAGAAAATGTATTGTAACTTCATTGTGACTTTTTCCTAGGGACTGACAGAGGAATTGTGTTGTAAGGTTGTCACAAATATGAAGGCTCATCTGTAAGAGGTTATACATTAACAAGGTGGGCATATTGAACACATTCGGCATCCTGGCTAGCTGGGTTGCAGAGTTGGAGTCAGGAGTTGGGAAGTCAGAGGTTTTTGACTGGAGTTGGAGTTGGACCCAGACCTTACAAATTTTAGGAAGTCAGAGTCAGATTTTTTTAAAAGATGGAGTCAGAGTTAGATCATTTGCCATTCAATTCTGCAACCTTGCTTGCTAGCAGTATACATTTCTAACAAGTATTTTAATACTTGTTGTGGAATATTTTGTATATTAAAAGTTTTATAAGCCATTTTCAGTGTATGACATTTTGTGCACCAATAATGTTCAACTAAATAGAAAGTAAACTTATATTTATTGAACACACTGAATTTTATTGAAAGTAAATTTTATAATTATTTTAAGACAAAATTTTATTCATAATAATTTTGTTTTAAAATAATTATAAAATTAATATTTCAATAAAATTTTGATTTTTTTCTAAGCAATATCTTTTTATATATTTTTATTTATGTCAAATGTATAAATTGAACATTAAAAATATTAATAAAAAATATAAAAGTATAACAGTATCTGGTAGACTGATATTCACAGATAACGTAATTACAGTATATTTATCTCATTGATAGAATTAAATTCTTTTCAAGAACTAATATAATTCAATATAATTCTTTGAAATATTTCTTCAAAATATTCAATATAATTCAATATTCTTCAAGATATTTCTTTTAAAAACATCTATATAAATAAGTTTACAATCTATTTTTGAATTTCTGATGATTTTATAAAAAAAAAAAAAAATTCAATCATTTATTAAGATCTCAAGAATTTAAGTTGTCATTTTCAAATTACAAATATGTGATTTTACTTAATTTTGCTTTCATCATTTCTTAATCCAAAATTTCAGACAATTCTTATCTCAACTTCTCCAGAATGTTATCTTCCAATAGGCAACAATTGATTTTAAATAAAATTACCAGCATATTCTTATTTCTAAATCTATTTTTGAATTTTTAGAAACATACTGACTTCATGTCATCAACAGCAGTCTTGAAGCATGCTAAAAATCACAATCCTGAAAACTTATAATTATATAATAAAGATCTGAAAAAATTAAATCAATTGTCACTATTTATATGAACTTTTTACCATCATATGAACTATCAAACAGCTTCATCTATCTTTAATCATCACTATTTTCATATCATCAATATCTGAGTTGAATGCTGGTTTACTAACTTAAAACACTGTTTAGTAATTAATTCACTGTACTTTATAATTTATTGAACTTCTCGATATTATTTTATATAAATCATTCATACCTATATAAAAAACTGTTAGCATAAAAAATTATACAAAATTTAAGCAATTCTATTGTGAAAAAATATTATTTGATATATATTGATTTACTTTTCATTTGAATAGCCTTCCAGATGACTAATAGCCTACTAAGAAGCAGGAATGCCTGAGAAAGAGGCATCAATCCATTCCAAGTTTATCTTATTTCGTTTAAATCTTAAATCTATGTTTTCCATATTCCAACAAAAAATTAAAATATGGCAGTCAAATATATTTGAAGCAAACTGATTTAAAATGAAATATATGTCAAATCCCAATCGATATTCTTTGAATCTTTTTCAATAACAATTTTATGATGATAATAACAAAATTAGAAGCTTACCATGGATACTTCAGTCATTGCATATCAGTTTGATTATAATTTTTTTGTGGAAATATTTAATTTTCAGCTATATTCAATATGTAAAAGAATTCAAAATTATATTCATAAGATACATTAACAATCTGTTAAAAATACATTTATAACTTACAATATTAATACTAGCTTGTCTGATCGTTCGATTTTCTTCTTGTAAACTTTTCACTCTAAGTTTGTATGTCTCTAACTCCATTTTTAAAACTCTGGTTTCTTGCTGTAACGACTCAATTCGTTTCTGTAACTGTTCTCTGGTGATAGAAGACGGAGGAATCATAAAACCTCCATCAACAGAACTACTATCACTCTCACTCGCACTATCAGCCATTTTTTGGCACACTCCTACTTGTATTTCGTTATTGCCACTTTCAATATAAACATATCTTTTTTTCTATTGATTATTCCTTTTCTTTTATATAACGACTATAGGTCATTTGCTTTTCCCTCTGATTCTATTATATTTACTATTTTTCCTTTCATAGAAATTTTAAAAACAGTTCTGTTGAAATATTAGTTTTATAAACTGTTATGCTGTTATCACATGCAGTAGCGCCGTTTCATGAGAAAATAGAAAAATAACATGAACGAACCTAATTCGGAGATAAAGATAAAATGAATACTGTATACGCCTAAATAGGAAAATGATGGTATATAGAATATGAAATGATGGTGGCAGACTATAATTTACTTAACTGAATACTTTAAATTGCTTTTAATCATTTTCGTTTTTTAAAGATAGATCTATTTGACTATACCGTTAACGGAATCCACCAGAGCTGAAGAACGATAAAACATCGATGGAATAAAAGAACTAGATCTAGATTTCACTGAAAAAGTTCTAGAATTTCAGTAGAAATCTGGAACTTTAATGCCACTTTCCAATCTCGTTGATTATTAAATGGCGGTAACACTAGCCCCATCACAGACTGCCTATTTCTATGGAGGGGTCAACCGGAATATAAAAGACCAGGATCAATAGTCTGGGATCCCTCATATATATTTCGAAGCCCGGAATCTCTGGATGGAAAGCCTAAGCATTTCTATGCGACCACTATGGTAAAACAGTTTTGAAAATTGGACTCGAAACAGTCAAGGATCGAAATACTGCTGGTAAGGATAGAGATTACCAGTTTAAAGATCGGCCGAATTGCGGGTGGATAAGTTATCTTCTAGGTTGTAAGCATTTTCTTATAACCTAGAAGATAACGGCCGGACTGGTCGCGTAGAAATACTTCGACTTTCCACTCTGGAAGACCCAAAGCCGGACCATTAACTTTGGAGCCTGGACTAACACTGTTTGGAAACCCATCCAATTAATCCAAATTAGCCTAACGGTGAGAGCTATACTAAGCTAACTTGCACGCTTTAGAGGAGCTATACTTGCACTCCCATTCCGACATTGCCACATTATTTGTGTAATTGACAAATGACAAAGTAAATTTTGATTTTACCGACTACCGATAGAGTCGCATTTATTATTTACTATCATTTAAAACATTGATATTGGTCTGATTGGCTGCGTGGAAACGCTTCGGCTTTCCACTCTGGAGGACCCATGTTCGAGTCTCGGATCCCATCCTTGAAAACATTTATCATGGGATCTGTGCCCGGTCCGTAGATCTCCGTCCTCCACAATCCGGCTGACCTCTTTGCAAGGGTGGGCAGCGTGTGGAAGGGATTGTTTGACCCCGCCATTTAGTATTCTTCATGAGCGGAAAATGGCGACATGTTACAAAAAAAATCCATCACTTAAAATAATCAGCATTCAGTCAGTTAAATGATAAATGTGTACTTTATAGAGAAGGAAAATATAATATTGTGAAAAAAGGGGAATGATAATGTTATGAATAATGGCGATCGGATGGTCACGTGGAACGCATTGGCGTGCTCGTGGCGTGCCATGCAAGAGGATTCGGTTTCGCGTCCCGGATTTGGCATCTCACGAAAAGTTTTTCGGGATTCTGGGCGTGGCCCAGCGATCCCCATCCTTCGCCATGTAGATCCCCTTCACGATGTGGGTGTAGCTCGTGGTTGGAACTGGTTCCGTCTCTTAACAATCTTATTGATTGGAAAGAGGCATAAAAATAGCAAAAAAATGTTAAAAATAAATTTAAAAAAAATAACAAGCACAAATAAAAAGAGTGAATAGAATTTTATTTTTTGACAAAGATTACATCCACCTGTTGTGATTTTACACCACTTTCCATACTGTATATATCAAGACCTTCATATCCTTGGTGGGGTCATCCATCAGGTGGAAAATGAGGTTCAATGGTTCGGGCCCGGAACCGTAATCGTGAGATTCCGGATCTATTCTCCAGATTTTTAGGAGCAAAACACTCCTAAAAATCTGGAGAATAGATCCTGGAATTGAACCTGGTCCTTTAAGATGGAACAAGAATAATTTTACTGCGGCCATCTGTCCGATGACAAACAGTAAGATAGAGAATAATTACAGAATTATTATCAGTTGGCCGGATGGCTGCGGTGGAAGTGTGCCGTGCTTTCACTCTGGAGAATCCGATTTCAATTCCCGATCCCATAATTCCAGAGTTTTAGGAAGAATCCGAACCGGGATCGTGAAATCGCATTCTCCATGTAAACTCACCAGAGATGTTGATAGTCCATGGTGACTTAGCACCTATATGATGGAAAGCGGTGCAAAACTGCACAGGAAAAAAGAATTAACACCAAACAATAGCCAATAATCCTTGCATCACTAAATTAATATTATTTTAAATTTAGCAAGATTAGGCTACTCACTATTATTTAGTATTAATTGTGATTATTTAGTATTAATTGTGTGATTAATTGTGTGTAGCCATACATTCATATATAACGTAATATATATCGTAGAGAAATGACGGCCGGATAGCCGAATGGTAACGCGTTGGCGTACCATGAAGAAGGACCCCAGTTCGCATCCCGAGTCTGGCATCTTCTGAAAAGTTTTTTCGTGGTTCTGGGCTCGGCCTGGCCCAGGTATTCCCGTCCTTCAACATCCCGGTCTTCCTTCACTAGTGTACGTACACGTGCAGCCCATAATTGAAAGTAACCCTGCCTCTTAATAATCCCATTGATTGGAAGGGGCATAATAAAGCAAAAAAAAAACCATAGAGAATATATACACTATAAATAGCAAAAAATACTCAACGAACAATTTAGTTTACCTCTCCAACAATATGACCGCCTGCAGATCACTTTTTATGACAAAGCATCGCTAGAACGTTTCTTCCAGTTTGTATATAACTTGCAGACATAAAAAAAAGGATAATTTTCTTACTTGTTAGAGGAAGAAGAAACATTAACATTCATATTTTTCATGTTTGTAACTAGATGGCAGCATATTACAAATACTTGATTTAATTTCAAAACAATATTGTATTTGAATCACGAGGAGGCGTAGCAGTATTTTTGAACCAGCAGGCGGATTTATTTTAATAAACATCTGTACTTTTCGTGGAGTCAAGAAAGTAATCTTATAAGTATTATTGAAAATTGAGAGCAATAACCAATTCCAGCAATTTAGATCTTATCCGAATACAACATAGGCAAGAGAAATGCGATGATATATATTAGAAATGGGAACTTACAATTTATTTATTAATCATCGATTTCTGTTGGAATATATCAATATGTATGCCATTCTGTTTAGTGTAATTCCAGGTAAGGAATAATTTTGGACGGCTAGTAGTATAAATCATAAAATATAAATAATATATTACATGGAATTACGTTGCAGGTACTGGTACTATATATTAATGTTGAAATTATTTGACATAAAAATTTTGCAGGAGGAGAAACATTGAAAATATAGAAATTTTATGATAATAGCATGTATGGTATACCGCATATAGCTTTAATTCCTAATAGAATTATGAATAAATCAAATTCTTTCAATATGATGTTGTAAATGTCTTCCCAATATGATTTTTATATCAAAATCCTATCAAACTATCCTATTTAATAAGCTCTTATAAATTTCTCTTATAAGCTCTTATTTGTATGTTATGAACTTTATAGACATCTAATTCAAAAAGAACTAGATATCTATAAAGTTCATAATGTACAAATTTCATTTTTTTGGAATGAATCTTTAACACAGGGAAAATATCAATTTGTGTTTTACTATTTGTTAGAGAAGTGAGTGTTTAATTTATTAATATGTAAAACTTAATTATTGATTTGGTATGTCATTCCATTATATATCAGCAGAGATTTTCTGGGTAAAAATTTACCTCACCTCTAAGTGATATTCTATGCGGACTGCAATGCTGCCTATCACAAACCTGATTGTTTGCTTGGACTTGAAGCCTATGGCTTCTCTCATGTGTTAGTATATAAGGTCTTTAAAATTGTGTATGTCTAATATAAGATTATAAGATGTGTGAAGTTATATGTAAGGTAGGATCAAAAAATTCTTCTCATTATGATGATGCAAATGTGCTATGAATCTGAAATTTGTTTTCCAATTCTTCTTTATCTACATATCTACCTCCTAAGGAAACCCATTTTTCACATTTCTGGAATAGTTTAATACCATCTTTTCAGAAATCAGCAAATTTGGAAGCAAATCAGCCCTCCACAGCAGTAATGTCTCCTCATCATCAAAGAAACTTTTTCCCCATAAATGTTTTTTATATTTCAAAACAGGAAGAAGTCTGAAGGTGCCAGATCCAAAGAATACAGGGGATGGGACAAGATTTCATATTAATATAATAATATGTAAATCAATATTTGTGCAGAAAAGTGATTGTTTCTGCAGCTCGATATGAAAATGCATTGTCAGCTATCAGCAGCATACCTTTTGACAGCAAACCACTTCTTTTTTCCTTGATATTGTCCTCTTGGGTCTCCTGTAGATTGGTATGACCATATTTGAATTCCCATTTCTATCGTTTCACAGTCTCATATGATAGGCATTTCTCATCATATACAACAAATATTTCTTCTGGAATGTTTGTGGAGTTTTTTCTTGAAGATTAAGGAACTGTATCATGACTCAATACTCAGTTTGTCTAGCATGATACTTTCTTCTACTGTCACATTTCTAACTCCAGTTAAACAGGACATGTCAAAATAAAAAAGGCATGTATATTAATAAGATAATAACCTATCATTGTTTACAATTACATATCTATAACATACATACAACACCATGAGGATAAGAATTTTCTGGTCTCCCCTTGTGTAATGTAATTAAAATAATTATTGTAATATATTATCATAATAATAATAATAATAATAATAATAATGCTTCCTCAATCCTGCTATGCTTCCTCAAAGTGGCAGAGGGGTGTACGTGGTCAGAATGGGCGATGCACGTCAGAAATTATATTTCTAGTAAGGTCACCCAGGGCGAGAAGGCTATTCTATTATATTCAACTAAATGCTAGCAGGTGTCCCCACTTCGGTGGTGCTTTATTAGTATGCAATGATATAAAGCAGAAAACAAAAGCATACTGGCTCGGACATTGCCCAGTTTAACAAGGTCCGTGACTGCGAGTTAGGCAGAGGCTCACATTTGGAAAGCTTACTACAGTCTCCCTTGGCCACTGGTGGTGAAAGCAGGACCAACCCAAGTCTGGCTACTGCAATACACATACCCACAGTAGGGAATGGGTCACCACATC
>WUQG02308486.1:0-19206 GCA_011317285.2 Androctonus mauritanicus | reverse complement strand
ACAAATATTGTAGTCAACTGGACAATTTAAGAAAGGCAATTGTGGAAAAACGACCATCACTAGCGAACAGAAAAGGCATTATTTTCCACCACGATAACGTTAGGCCACATGTAGCGATGATGACCCAACAGAAGTTAAAGGAGTTCGGCTGGGAAGTTCTCACCCACCCTCCATATTCGCCAGACATCGCACCGTCGGACTACTATCTCTTTCAATCACTACAAAATTCTCTACAAGGGAAAAAATTTAAAATTATTGCTGAAGTCTAAAAACACTTAAAATTATTTTTGAATCACAACCACCAAAATTTTTTGAAAATGGCATCAAAAAACTACCAACTCAATGGGAAAAGGTTGTAAATTCAAACAAAAATTATTTTACTGAATAAAATTATCTTTAAATTTGAAAATTTTATTTTATTTGCTTATTGAAAAAACACATGAACTTTCTGGACAATCCAATAATTCAAATGATTTAAAAGGAATTGTATGTATTCTCCATTTATTGTTGTTTCTTATTAGGGTAATTGTATTATGTTAACAATATGAAAGTGAAATAAAAATATATATAATAATTCATATGAAATAATTTGCTGGTAAATATTTTATATCAAGATCTATTGAGAATATTCAATATTTAAGACTAGTGTCTGATTTTGGGAAATCTGCAAAATTTAAAAATATCAAATCCTGAAAATTCCATATATTTTTCCTGCAATTTATTTTATTATTATTGACCATAAATAATTGTTATTTTCTTTGCCATTTGGTAATATTTTCATTTTGAACAATTAAGGAAAACTGTAGATTGAAATTTAATTTGAGTTGAAAATTAGAATAATTGAGCAGTCATGAGATTTGTATTGATAAATTACATGGTTACTCAATTATTCTAATTTTTAATTTAAACATATCAGTATAAAATTTTCAGAATACATTTAAAATATATGAGAATAGATTTTTGTATATCTCAATTTTACAAATTTTGACATATTTCAAATTTTATAAGTATAATATTTTGGAATATTTTATAAAATTTTATAATATTTTTAATGAATTTTTTTAACTTCCTTATAATTTTACTAAGGTTGATTTGTTGAATATATTATGAAATTGCATTGTGGGTTCTAAATTTTAATGTAATTTTTACATACCATTTAATGAAAATATGATAACAATTTGAAAATTTTGAAATTTGATATTAATTAATTAATGCTCATTAGTGCATGGAAGTTAGTGCATTATTAAAAATTTAACTATGTTCTAGAGTTAAATAGAGTTGGACTTAATCACATTTACAGTCGAGCACATTTTGCTAGCTTTAACCCTTGAACTATGTCATTACAATCCTTGAACTATGTCTCTTCAAAACTTCAATAAATTTTTTAGATCTATTGATGAAGTTATATAAAATTAATTCTTAAAATAGCTATTTAATACTCAAAAGTTGATGATTTTTTCTATAGTATCATTTTAATAGGAAAAATCAACTAAAATTAATAAATTTTAAAGAAAAATCTATTGTTATTATTTGCCATATTGCTTCTTTAATATTAAATATTTTGTTGGATTGAAATATATTTAAGTTTTTCAATGCAAATGTAAAAGTATGTTGATAATGTAATAATTTGAATATTATTTTATGCAATCTAACTCTTCTTTTTATTAATGCATCATCAAAAATAAAAATTAAATAAAAATATGATATATTTTTTAATATAAACAAATACAAGAATCATAGATAAAAAATAAAAAAATCCCAGATGCAGAAATTTCCAGGAAATTTACTTTTATCAGTCCTGAATCCCAAAAATGAAAACATTAAAACAATGGCTGGGGCAGTAATGGCTGGGAAAGCCAGACATTATTTAAGATTATAAGGGTAATATTTTAATATCTTATTTATGCCAATTGATAAATATATAAATTACATATGAGAAACTTATTAAAAAATTAATTTTAATAGTTTATAAGAAATAAGATCTATTCAGTTTATAATTATTTTATAATCAAAAAAAATATTTTTCTGGTTAAATATTCATTACTTATTTTGGATAAATTTTTAAAATTTTCATTATTCAGCATTGTTCATGATTTTATTATTTGGATATTTAAAAACATATAAAAGGCAGTTCTCTGTTAACAGTAAACTTTGATTATCCATTTAGAAGAGAAATGTATTTATTAAAACCACAAAAAGGAAAATGTCCAAATAAGATTGATAAGTACACTTTAGAAAATAATATTTTAATTTTTACTGAAATTCAGCAATTAAAAGAAGTTAAAATTATTCAACTTAACTTCATTGCTCTATTATACTTTATATTCTATAATAATATGCAAGCTACTTAAATTTCCATTAAGTAGTTGATAAAATGAATAATAATTAGTTTGAAAAACTGATTCTAAAATGTTTTCTGTAAAATGAATTACTGAATAATTAGAATATTACATACAGTATATTATATATGATAGCTTATCATAGTGGAACTAAATATTTTTCTTTCAGATGTTAATAGAATTTTGTGAAGGAGGAGCTGTAGACAGCATAATGTTAGATTTGGAAAAACCTCTTTCTGAGCCACAAATACGTTATCTTTGCCATGAAATATGCATTGCATTAGATTTCCTGCATAAAAATAAAGTTATTCATAGAGATTTAAAAGCCGGAAATGTTTTATTAACTTTAGAAGGTGGAGTTAAATTAGGTAAGTTATTTTATTTTGTAATATTATGTTATTGATCAATAAAAATATTTTTAAACTATTTACTACAGTTTTTTTGAACAAAGATTGGGTAACAAAAATGTGCAAAAACTGATTTATCCGAAAACAAGTTATGCAATACATATCTATTGATTGCTCTGTATTATAGTCAAAATAGATCATATAAGAAGTTTATCTACTTTTATCATTGTTGTTAGTTTAATAACAAATTCTCTTCATCAGATGGATTAATATATGAATTATTTCTGTCAAATTATTATGTGACACTAATTGAAACAAATATCTAGTTATAGAAAGTGTTTATTAAAGGGTTTCTTTTTGTCTTCATCATATAATAATTTATTTTGAGTTTTGTTTAATTTTAATGTAAAGATATTGTATTTATTATACAGATATTCCCCTACTTATGATCATTCCACTTATGATAATCTGAATGTATGATTGCACTTACAAAATTCTGACATTGGCTATTTTCATAGCATATTAGTTAGTAATACTTTTTCAGTTTTGCTAAAAATTTACAGTCAGGCTTTGGTACATGGTAAAGAAATTGCATACCACATTGGAGAATCTGAGTACAATTCCAGATGATTTTATTACATTTTGAAGCTGGTTCAGTTTCAGAGTAATTTACCATTTAGAAGAATCTAGAATGAAATCTAGATGATTTTACCCACTTGGAAGATCCAGTTTCCATTGTCTACTATTATTACTAAAATTAATACCATTGTTGGTCATTTTCAACTTACAATTTTTTTGACTTATGATGAAGTTAACAAAACATAATCCTGCCATAAATCAGAAAAACTATTTTTTTATTTTTTTTTATTATAGGAGCACTTGTATATAACAGTAAATAATGATATTTATGAAGAATTTTAAATAAAGTTTTTATTATTTCTATTGTGATTAGATTTTTATATAAAAAAAAAATTCATCTTTCAAATAAATTATATTATCTTTTCTGTAAAACACATACAGATTAATCCTGAGGCCTCAATATAAGAGACCCTAATTTTACAAGCAAATATGATTTGTACTGAAAATTTGATTTATGAGTTTCACATTACTTTTATGAGAAATTTATAACAAGCAAATGCTTTAAAAATATATCTTTTTAATGTGGAAGAATATAATTGGTACCATTATCATCATCTGTCTTCTTTATGCATGTGGACCTCTCATATATTGATTTCAAATGGGAAACTGATTAAATTCTACATCCTTATGATTGAAATAGAGAGTGTATTCACTTGGCTAATCTATCACAAGATTGATCATAAAATAATGACTGAGTTCATAGATTCAGAGCCAAATGTAATCAGAAAAAAATTGATGTGTGGTTTGAATTGATTCTAGATCCTCTAAGTTGTGAACTAACATTTTATGGCACAGCCATCCAACAGACAAATTGTGATGTTTAATTTTCTATGAATGTTATGAAATGGTATTTTCATTGAATTCAAATTCTTTTATATTTTCTTTGATGAAGCATACAATATTTTAGTATGTCATTTGTTTTTGAATAACACTTGTACTGAATTACTGTGGCTAAAGTTTTCTTACAAAGGAAATACTTTATGAAATTGCTATGCTATGCAAGTATCACTTTTGAGAAATTTTCAGTCTTTCTCTCCATTTTTAGGCTGTTTTCTAATAAAAGACTAGTAAATAGCACCGCCATTACATCCCTGTGTAATTTGAAGCCACTTTCCAATCAGCAGTTACTAAGTGCCAATTCTAATGCTTACTATGATCTACCACATCCTGATGAAGTCAACTCAAAGGAAAAAGAATAAATTTAACTGTCTGTGCCTAGACTCCTCCTAAAATATCTGGAGGTATGAGACCTGAAACCGAATCTTGATCATCCAAGGCAGTGAGTGACTGCTTTACTTTATGGCCATCTTTGAAGGATGGAAATTGATAGGCAAAATCCAGCTCTCTCTAGATGTATTTGTAGATATATAACCCAGGATTGAGCTAGAATACTTCAGGTAATAAGCAATAGCAATTTGGTTTGTATTAATGGAAATTTTAATAACATTTGTATGCTGATAACTGGCGTCTTCATTAGAACTGTCTGAGAAAATTGTATTGTTTAGGTTGTTTTATAAAATTTAATTTAATTATAGAAGTTATTTATATAATCAGAAAGAAATTACAGCACAAAACAGCAGTTGATAAATAATAACTAAAATTTTAATGAAATGTTTTCTGTTACTATACAACCATCATCAGTTCTTAATGCTAATGATGGTTTTTTAGAATCAGGAATGCAATATAATTGTTGTAAAGGAAAGCAATAGCAATTTGGATCTCGATTTATGAGCATTTTCAGGATCACTTTAATCTTGTAAACTGAGATTAAAGTATAGTTTCAAATCTTCTGAATTTTTAAATTTTGTGTGTTACCATCTAGTAACTAGAAGTACAACAAGGTTTCAAAATTATTAATCATGTACTTTGGAAAGAAAAAATTATATTCTGAAATTTGAATAATCTGCAAAATTTTGTTTTTGAGATATTTTATGGTCATTGAAACAATATTTTATATAAATTATATCAATATAAAAAATTGTTTTGATTGACCAATATCATTCACATATGATAAATGATTTCAGAAATATTTCATTTTAATATTTGGAACAGTTACTATATTGTAACAATATTAATATAATGCCTCAAATTTAATAGGAATTTAGATAATTTCATTAACCATTAATAATAAAATGACAGCAAAACAAATACCATCATACCAGATATTCTGCATTAACAAACAACTCTTATTACTATAAGGCAGGGGTCAGCAAACTGCAGCTCGCAAGCCACGTGCGGCTCTTTGGGCACGTACATGTGGCTCTGAAATAAAATTGAAAATAAAAATAAAACTATCATAGTTTCATTTATAAAATTTTTAAAAGTTTTATTCACATAATGGTGATTTCATTTGATTTATAGGTCTTGTAAAACTTTGTGGCAGTAAGATGCGCGAAGCATGACATCAGGGAAGGGAAAGCGAGCATGGAGGGGTATACAGAGATAATGGAGGGGACGACTGAATACATGGCTCAAGTTTTTTTTGCGATTTTTTTTCATTTAATAAACATATAATTATATTTCTATTAAATGAAGAAAATTATTTATAAAAATATATGGCTCTCAAATAATTTTTAAATTATTGTAAGAGAGAGGATTGGCTCTTTCGTCTCAAAAGTTTGCCTACCCCTGTTATAAGGTAATCTTTCAGATGCCTGGCTGAATAGCAGAAAATTAGATGATTGGCTTATTTTTACTAACAATGAGCACAGCACTAAACAACATTGCAATGACTGTACATCACCAGCACAACATCAATGACCAACAATATCATCTTCATATGACTGCTGTTTAAAGTTAAATCAATTTACATTTCCAAAAGCAACTATTATTTTAAAAAATTATTAAATATATAATTTTAAGATAATACAGTTTTATAAATTATCCAATAACAAAAACATTAATTATTATTAAATGATATTAATTTTTTCTTCATACTACAAAATTATATTTATACTCCTTGTGATTCTTAACTATTATGGTTGATATTCATCCATCACTAAGTGAGCTATCCTTTATTTACTAATTTCTCTTTTATTTTAATAGTTAGGTTTTTATTTGTAATATGATAGTTTGTGGATAGCATATGTTGTTCTATTAAAAAATTAATACACACATCACAGCACTTAAACAGCAACAATCTTTATTTTTTGGCAAGACATTTGCCCTCTTCAGCTATACCAATTCATAGAAACATTTAATTATTAAATGTAAAAAATAATAAACATATGCTGGTCTTCCTTTTCAGCACTTATTGTGCCATTGATATTTTCATTTAAATGTTTTTCTTTTCCTTACAGATGTAACTTTTCAAAGTATATACAAAACAAGGAGGGGAAACACCAATATAAAATATATAAAATGCCTGTAAATAATTTAGTAAGTGCATTAAAATAAATTTAAATACATTACAATCCATAAGGAAAAAAATAAAAAATTTAGACTGACATTAAAAATTTTTTATCATTACATATGTTTGTTACATGTTACATTACAATCAAAGAAGAGCTCTCTAAAACTACATACACTATATATGAGAATAACTGGCATACTCCTTTGAATTATAAGTATTTTGAGTGCCACGTCCATGCTAAAGATATGTTATCAGACAGGGGAACATTAATTATATTCTCTATCTCCTGTTTTTTTTTACAAATTACAACTTTCACTATTTACCCTGTTTGGCTATCTTTCATTTGCTTTATCACTCTTACCTGGTTCCATTTAGTGTCAATATTATATTGGACAGCTCTTGTACTTAGTGCTTTGTTAGTTTTTTGCTTTACTCTTATTTTTTTGTGCTCTTTTATCCTTGAAATTGACATTTAAAAGAAAGAATATGATTTTTAACATGCTCTACAATGAAAAAAAACTATTTCTGGTCTTGGAGAAACATGGTGTGTACAAGATTTGAGATTCTGATTGACAATAAAAAACCTTGGATAAAAATGAAAAATATAGGAAGTACTAAGAGGCTCAGCAACAAGGATAGAAGAGCACAAAAAGCATTCTCTGTATTTTATGTTGGTATTTCTCTTCCTTGTTTTGTTTATACTTTGAAACGTTACAGCTGTGAGGAGAAGAGAGGAAAAAGAGATTGATGGAACAACAAATACTGGAAGGGAGGACTAGCTTATGTTTATTATTATTTTTTAGATTTAATGGTCTCTGTGAATTCTGTTTGTATATTCAGTGAATTGGTATGGCTGAAGAGAGCAAGTATCTTGCCAAAGACATTCCTGAAGTAAAGATTGTTCCTGCTTAAGTGTTGCATATTAATTTTTTTCTAGAAATAGCAGAGAGATGGATTTAATTGATTCTTCTAGAAACTGTATGTACTTGTTTTTGAATAGGAATGTTACAGTCTTGTCCTTATTTTTTCTGATGGCAATAGTCTCATTTCTACTATCCACTTCATTATTTTGTAGATACATTTTGTAATCCTGTTGTATACTTCATTCTCTTTCTGCCATATATTGTTTATTTTTGCATATTCCTTGTAGCCAACCATCTTATTCTTTCTTAGTTATTGCAATCAAAATTTATCATCTGTAATGTACTATCTAGATCAGTGATGGCAAATCCAAAATCTTTTGCATACCAAAATCAGGCAAAATATATATCATGGCATGCATGATATGTTCGCACCATTGTAGATGCAAAATTAATTACCAGAATAAAATGCAATTATTCACATTTTATAAATGTAATTTTTATTTATATTTTAATTAATGTAATAAGCTATGAAGAATTATTTCTATATTCTAACTAATAGTTAGTTTTTTGCCTATTGTATAGTAATTATTACAATCACTCTATTTTTTTGGCAATGTTATCTTCATATATAGCGACAACTAGATGTTCCCTTGAGGCTTGCAAAGTTTATTATATAAGTTTTATAATAAACTTTGTTTATTATAAAACTTATATAATAAACAAAGTTAATACTTTATTTTATTAAGTTTTATTTATATTATCTGAGGCACATAAATAAGTTTAAAATAAATAAAGATAAAACAAATAAAAGCTACCATAAAATTTCCCAAATACCAGTAAAATATTAATGCCTGCCAAAATTGGTATGCATGCCATTAATTTCTCATTATTGATATAGAGTTAGTTATATTAACTATTGTATAGTTCTTGAATTATATAAAATTAGATTCAAATTTCAATATCTTTTTGACAAAGTTGGGGAAAAGTTTTTCACAATATGATATTGCATTTTGAGAATGTTATATTTGATAATTTTGATTGGACTTTAATTAGTCATTTTATCTTCTGAATATATTTTTTGTTTAAATTGTTAGCTGTATTTTTGAGTATCATGTTAAAATAATATCTACTGCTTGTATTCATTCATTATCTTTATTGCATAATAAATATTTATATTATTTGTTTTTGCTTGATTCTTGTGCCTCTGTCTTTTTTTCATAAGATTATCTTATTGAGACATCATATTTTTACAGATGATTCTTGACATAGGACCACTCTTACTCTCAATGATAATATACAGATTGTACTCAACTTACGATGAGTTATATTTTGATAACCCCTTTGTAAGTCAAATATAACCCATAATGTTAATAATTTTAGTAATAATAATAGGTAATTAAATGCTGAATCCTTTAAGATTATAAAATAATCTTGAATTGAATCTATATCTCCAAGGTGGTAAAGTATTGATTTACTACATTTTTGATAAAAGCAAAAAGTATTTCCAATATGTTATGAAAATATCGAAGTTCAGAACATCATGAGGGCCATTGTAAGATGGAATATCTTAAGTCAAATGATCATAATTCATGGACTATCTGTAATCAATAAATTCTGTGATTGATCAATGCAATTCATATGGGTTAGAATCCATATCTATAATGATCTGATATACAGAAAGTATTGTTTTTGTATTCTGGCTCTTGTATTTTTGTGTTTGTTAAGTTTATTATGATAAAATGAAGTGTAGTATTAAATATTGATAGTGGACAATCCATAAATTTTGGACATTTCTGACTTCTGACTGATTTTATGCATGATATTTAAGTTCGAACTGAACTCCATTATAAGTTGAGATTATCTGTATTTTATAAACTACTTTGTTATAATTATATAGTAATTTAATGTTCATCAAACATCTTGGAAACATGCATTAGTTTTGACATTCCATAATGAAATCTTTCAATAGCATTGCCGTATATAAAAAAAATTAATACACATATTTGATTTGGATGTTGGAAACATTTTCAATTTTATTAACAACCTTCTCACCTGTCTTTATTCTAGATTCTTAAACTTAACATATATACAAATAAACTATAATTATATATATATATATATTTATTTATTTAAAATATAAGAACAAAACTGGACAAATTAAAATTTCTTTGACTTTTTCAAGTACTGTTTCCAAGAACAAATAACTTTTAATAGGGAACAATAAAGGATGTTTCCAATATACTAGTTCATCATAATTTGGAATATTGAATTTCTTATCTGACTTTATTTTAGTTATTAATTTTATAATCGTAAATTAAATATATAAATGATATTAACAATGACATTATTTAATACTCTATATATGAAAAATAAATTTTTTTCTTTAGCTGATTTTGGAGTATCTGCAAAGAACAAATCAACAATGCAAAAAAGGGATTCTTTCATTGGTACTCCATATTGGTAAGTTGTCGTATTTCTGTTTTTGTTTTTTAAATTTTATTCAAATATCAATATGTTTTTTAATTAGAATTTGTAAGCAAAGATTTTAGTAATAGATACATTATTAGAAATACTATATATTTATTGCATACACACTATACTGGCACTCCTTGACTAATCTTTGAAAATGCGATATTAAATTTGACTTGAAAAGTTTTGACTGTAAAATATTTTTTAAATTACTTCACATTGCTGTAATTTTACATAATAATATTACAATAATGATTTTTTCTGTTATAATGATACGATGATGAATTAACAATACTTATTGCTACCTATCTCTAGTTAACTATCAATAATAATTCAATCATATATCATAATAACCACATGCCAAAAGGAAAAATGTAGTTTCATCAGTCTCGGCTTAGTCACTCACTTAGGCTGATGAAACTACATTCTGTTCTCAGCAATGCAATTAGATCACAATAAAATGAAGGTCAACAAAACCAATACTTTATGATGAAAAAATGATTTATCTATTTAAAGAAATGAAAACATGGCCTTTAAAATCAAGCAAATTATAATAATAATAAAATTATTTGCTATATAAATGTTAAAGAATTTTTATATAGCTGAATTACTCTATAGGTATGATCAGAAATGAAAGTTATTTACATAATATACTGGTAAGACTATAATAGCTAGAGGACATGCTACATTTGCTTCTCATATAGCCATTTTGATTTTTCCAGTTTCATAACAAGCAATGGAGTTTCTGCTACAAATTCAGTTGTATTGTACGGTATAATCAGATACATGGTGTGAAATGCTTATTTATGAATGTTTAGCATTTATTTTTTGCAATTAATGTTCATATTTTTGATTTCTTTTAATACTTAATATTTGAAAAACTCACAAACCTGGGAATTTATTAAGCAGAGATTCATAAACCAAGAACTATCTGTAAATAAAGATAAGTACATAATTGAATATTGTATCTAATAGAAATCATATCTATTAGATGACAGCATGATAACTGAATCAAAGCACTAATAATATGTTAAATATTTAAAAGTTTTGTTATTGAATAGTTTAAATTTCTTTTTCTTTTAATTAACATCAAAAATTTGTTTTGCAGGATGGCACCTGAAGTTGTTCTTTGTGAAACTTTTCGTGATAATCCATATGATTATAAAGCTGACATCTGGAGTCTAGGTATAACACTAATAGAATTAGCTCAAATGGAGCCTCCTAATCATGAGCTAAGTCCTATGAGAGTATTGCTTAAAATCCAGAAGTCAGATCCTCCATCACTGGATCAACCATCTAAATGGTATGTAGAAATTTGATTAATAAATTTTCTTCTAATTATAATATTTCCATATGTTTATTTTTCAAATAAAAATAATTTTAAACTTGCTTTAATAATAATTTTCACACATTGTAACAAGTTATTGTTAGTTATTTGGCTGCATAATATCTGAAATAAATTCTTGTTATATTAGAAAAGAAAAATTAATGCTGAATAAAATGCACTTTTATAGATAGCATATCTCTTACAACTTAATTGTTTCTGAAAGAAAATGAAGTTGTAAGAGAGATTTGAAAAAAATCAAAAGTCAAACCTTTGCTTCAGTAATCAATAATCCTTAACCCATTGAGTGCCTCTGCCATCTATACAAATCAAGCTGCAAAACAAAAAACGATAAAAAATAATAAAAAAAGATGTAAAAAAAATTCAGTCCTGATTTTATTAATCCAGCTTTTGCAAATTAGTTTTTCTGTGTGTGTAATTGGTGAAAATATGCCCTTTTCATGATGAGGCTTAAATTTTTTCAGTTGCTGAAATATTTTTTTAAATTACATGTATACAAATGTTGTTTTATTTGAACAATTTGATAGAATTTGTAATTTTTTATCCCATCCTGTCAATTTTATAATCTAAACCTACCAACCCATTCTGATTATGCAATTTGATAAATGATATTTTGGAAATTTTTGGAAAAAATCAAATTTTTCTTAAAATAAGCTATTAAAAGTTTTTAAAATAAAAAATATTGTAGATAGTGAGAAAATAATAGTAAATTTTGTTAAAATAAACTGAAGTATATTGTAATCATTCATGTTTTGTTTTAATTTCACTGAAATTTAAGAGAAAATCATGAAAAACGAAACATAAACACTCTCAGGCCATTTAAATGGGTGTGGCGGTTTTATTGTTTTATTGTAACCTCTCCTCTCCTGGTAAATTGTACCTAATTTGGACATAAGTAAGTGGCATTGGGTCCAGAATTATAATACATCAACAGTAGTCCAATTAGAGGAATAGGCCTAGAAAATATATTATAGCTGTTTATGTACCAGATGAGGCCATTTTCATATATATTGGGATTTTTTCATAAAAATAAAAAATGTATAAAAAGTACTGTGAAAAACTATGTAAATGAAGAATAAGTTAATAAATATGAAATATTAATAAAAATGACAATATTTCAATGATTTTATGTAATTTTTTTAATAATTACATGATGTAACTTCAGTCAACAAATATTATATAATTTGCAGTTTTTTATCAATAATTTCTGAAAATTTTGGCTGAATTTCTTTATTCATGGCTCATTTTATTCAGAAGATTTGTTGCTATCTAAAAAAGTTGACTATTTTGCCAATATCCACTCAACTATTTTGTTGGATGATTAAAATTGTATATAAAAAAATCATATTTTTGCCAATCTCATAAACATAACAAAAAGTTACATTAAAAACAAAATTTGTTGATAGCATATCTGCAAGAAATTAAGAGAGATTTTACAATTTTAATTTTTTATTTTTTTTGCATATTAATTAGCAATAAACAAAAACTCAAAACTTTATTTAATCTTCTATAACATTTTTGGTTAAATTTATAGCCTTTTCAGCAGTAAATTACAGTACAGTGACCTAACTGATAATTAATAACAAAGAGGTTTTAAGTTTAAATTTTCAAATATAAATAAATGCTACATATGTATATATAACTTACATGACTGATTTGACAGTAAAATCATAGAAATCATTTAACAGAGTAGATTTAGCCTGTTATTGGCATTACATGTATGTTATGTATATATTTATGTTCTTTTGTAGGTTTGAAAATTTAAGAACTCTTTGTTCTTAATTACTGTTTGAGTCACTGTGCTGTGTTGAAAAGGACTATAAATTTAACCAAAAATGTTACAGAAAATTAAATAAAGTTTTGGATTTTTGTTTACTGTTAAATGTTGTTGTTATTTTTATTTTATATCTCAGATTTTAAGTAGTTTAAGCAGTTCAGAAATATGATAACTTAAAATCAATAAATAACAAAAATATAAATAAATCAAGTAACACAAATTTTCAAATGTTATGAACGTGATATATTCACATTCATAATGAAAAATAAAAATTCTTTAATATTAATATGACATAAATAACTTTATTATTATAATTTGCTTGATTTTAAAGGATATATTTTCATTTATTTAGATAAATAAATGAAAATATTTATCTAAATAAATAAAATATTCATTAAGTAAAGGTCAACAATATAATTAAGTAAAGGTCATAATATAATTAAGTTAAGGTCAACAAAATCAATGATTAAACAATGATTTATTTAGATAAATAAATCATTGTTTAATCATTGATTTTGTTGACCTTTACTTAATTATATTATGATCAGATTGCATCACTGAGAACATAACTCCTGATTTTAACATTATATCTATGAGAAATTGTGTCTTGATTTACAAGTTCTTAATGAGCTCACTCCAGAAATGAGTTAGCTCATAAAAGCAGGAACTACCTGTATTATACATTCTAGATTTTAGTTAATTGTCGCAATATAAAAATTATTCTTCATTTAGAATTAAATTCAAATAACTTTTTCAAATAAAATGCTATAACTCAATTTAATGATAGTTTATCTTAAGTTTATTCTAAATACAAAGATGAAAAAAATTTTAGATATGAAAATATTAAAGATTATTAATGAAGACTGTTTCAAATTTGCATATATCCATGATACTAATATTCCTAATAGAAAATTACCTATTTAATTTATTTTATCCAAGAACTGTTCAGTGAATCAAAAATGTGTTGAATCAAATAGTTTAGTTTTATTAGTATATGATTAACAGTTCTTTCTAAATTCATTTTTTAATATAGGTCAAAAGAATTTAATGAATTCCTCTCATTATGCCTTATAAAAGATCCACAGCAAAGGCCAAATGCAGATGATTTGTTGAAAGTAAGTAATCAAATAGTAATTTAAATAATTTAAACATGATGAGTTTTCATTAGAAATATCAATTGCATTTTATAATTTACAAAAATTTTATTTCTGAGAAAAAGATATATATTATAGGATTGTTCAGAAACTAATTTCATTTTTTCATGAAAATGAATGACAGTTTTTTGTATTATATAAATATTTTATTCAATTATATACTGACCATTTTGGTCCAATACATTTTGCCATCTTTGTTTGCAGAAAACTGAACCAAGTGATTTTTGACATTGTCATTTGAACTAAATGTTTTGCTGTTTAAAGAATTTTATAAAGACTGGAACAAGTAATAATCAGAGGGTGCCAGATCTGGTGAATATAGTGGGTGTAGTAACACATCCCATCCAATTTACTGGCGAGTCATCAAACTTGTATGAGGTTAAGCATTATCATGGTGAAATACTACACTTTTCCTGTTAATCAATTCTGGCCTCTTCTGTTTGATAGAATCATTCAATTTGTCCAATTAGTGGCAGTACACTTGTAAATTAATTGTGGAATTGTCTGGTAGAAGTTAAAAAAAATAATTCTCTTGAAATCCCACCAAACAGAGAACATTACTTTTTTTTTATGAATATCTTTCAAAGCACAATGGATTATTTTCTTGACGTTTGAGCAGCAAATCACAAATGTCAATGCGATAAAGCAAATCTCTTTCTTTGAGAATGTATGGAACCCAAACATCGAGCTTTGAAATGAAACCAAATTGTTTCATATGGTCACGAATGTCGAATTTGACAAATTCAATCTCAGCAATTTCTTGTGTTGTTATTTGGCAGTTTGTTTCAACCAATGCCTTTATTTTGTCTTCATCAGCTTCAACTGGCCTTCCAGAATGTGCATCTTTAATATTGAAATTGCCAGAATGAAATTTTGCAAACCAGTTTTGGCATTGGTGTTCTGTTAACACATCTTTTCCAAATATCTTAACAAGCAAACTCCCCTAGTGGTTAAATTTTGCATAACTGCCAATTAATAATTATTATTTTAATTTTCTACTATGGTGCCACCATCTATCGGATTAATAATTAATTAATTAAATTTGGGCTAAGGTGGCCAAATTTAAACAATAAATAGTAGGTATTTATATTTAGTATTTACATACATCATCATTTCATTTATATTATATTAGATATAATGATAATTTCTGAACAAGAAATGATTATTAAAACTTTAAAAACAGAATTATGAACAGACTTAATTAGAAAACCATAATTAAAAATTAATATTTTAAAAGAAATAATTTTCAGTATTATATTATTTCTGCTCAATAAAATTGCTTTAAATATATGTTATCACATATATAATCTTTTCATAAAAAAGAAGAAAGAACAGATTCAGTTACAAACAAAAATAAATACCATGAATGATGTTTTAATATGAAACAATCTCCAATATGCACTACAAAACAAAACATTTTTAATACCTAACTATTTAATATTGAGAATGCATTCCTGGCAACAAGATTATTAACTGAATAACACTATTTTGGAGCATAATCCAATGAAGATGCATTCCATTATTATAATTTATTATTTATGACAACATATTAGGAACTTATTTAGTTAGTTAAATTGCAGTAAAGATAAATATAAATAATTATTTTTTTGTCAAATGAATGATGAAAAAATTAAATAGTAAATTATTATAGTTATCATTCTATGGCAGCGTTTTTCGACCACTGGTCCGCGGAGAAATTTGACCGGTCCGCGAAGAGCTTATCTTTATATTTAAATATTACTTATTTACTTATCTTTATATCTAAATATTATTGTAAGTAAATGACGATAAAAATATTACAATTAACTTATGTAGTAGTACTTTATACCTAGTAAAATTTTTTGTTAAAAAACCACCGGTCCGCGAAATATTTTTCACAAATTTTACCGGTCCACAGGCCAAAAAAGGTTGAGAAACACTGTTCTATGGTACACCTCCAAATGTGGCAGATTTGGAGATATTAGAAGAAAAGATTGAAATTATTGATGTAAAGATAAACTACATTGAATCTCATCTCTTGAACATGTCAAATTATGCATCTTCCTCTTTAAAAAAGGTATCAAGAGTTGATTCATTATAAATTATTTGTCTCAGAAATATTTTCTAAAAAAAATATTAATTAGGATCATTCTTAGTCCATCAAAAACAATAATGTTTAATAAATAATAATTAATTGCAAAACAAACAAACAAAATAAATACAATGAAATGTTGCCTCTCTGTATTAGCTCTTGAAATATTTTTTTAAAAATAATAATCATACATGATTTCTGCTTTTTAATAATCAATCATTTCCTACCACTTTTTGTAGAATAATTTATTTTCTATTTATAATGTTTTTAATCTCCTTTGAATCCATCCTCAGTATTTTTTTGAGAATGGCCTCAAAATATGTCAAAAACATAAGAATTTTTTCAAATTTTTTGTGGAAATGTAATTAGAAATTTAAAAACTTGTTTACAGATACCATAAAGCAATGCAAATTGATAATTTCTATGCTACAAAATGACATGAAATTAATTAATAAACACCATAAATAAATAGAAAATAAATTATTCTGCAATAAGTGCTAGTAAATGATTTACTGATTTTTTTAAATATTTTTGAGACAGACAGTGTTGTAATAAATTCATTTCTAATTATTTATTCAAAAATACATGCAATATAGTATAAAAATAGTCTTAATTTTTCATTACATGAGTTAAAAATCAAATGTTGGCTTTAATTACTATATGTAATCAGAAACATTTTGGTTATTATTTATATACATTTCTTAAATTAATTAAAGTATATTTATATAATTCTCCATATTTTAAAATATAGCAATAATAATTCTTGCATACAATAATTTAATTATATGCATAATTACACTTTTTTATGTAAGCAGGATATTCTCATATACGACTTAAATGTCTTACTGCTCTATTTGGTATTACAATAAAATCAGACGTATATAATGTCAGCACTATTGAGCAGACCTTATTGTTTTATCCAAATTTCGAATGGAGAATATAATGGCTGATGATGGCTCTGTAGCCGAAAGCGCTTTTAGTAATAAAAGAAATTTGGATAAAAAAAGGTCTGCTCAATAGTGCTGATATTATATATGTCTGATTTTATTTTCATAATAAGTTTGATTAATTGAATCAATCTTGTTCCAATTAGTTCAGATAACTAATGCTTAGTAGTAGTTTTATTTTTCAGTTATAAGTATTTAATATTTTATAATAAAACTATTGTATTTTGTTATGACAGTATATATAATTTATTTTATTTTTGTTTGACATAGTTATAAAGTTGCTTATAAATAGGCAAAAGATTATATTATTAATTTTTAAGATTTTTTTAAATAAAATGACTTATACAAGGGGAAACCAGAAAGTTCTTATCCTCATCATGATGTGGATGTCTAAGGATCTTGAAGTTTGTGGTCCTCCAACTCTTCACCCACTATTCACACTTGTGGAACTGTTGTTTAATCCTGTCATTGTAGAAGTCAACAGATTTGAAGCAAGCCAGTGCTCCACAGCAATAATTATCTCCTCATCGTTGAAGAAACTTCTTCCCATAAATGTTTTTTCATATTTCAAAACAAGAAGTCTGAATGTGCCAGATTGAGAGAATATTGAGATGGGATAAGATTTCATAGCTATATTTGCATAGAAAAGTAGCTCACTGTGTAGGTGTATTGTTAGCAAGCAGCAACACACCTTTTGACAGCAAAACCACCTTTGTTTTCCTTGATACTTTTCCTGTAAGTTTTGTACAAGTTCCTGTAGTATGCCTCTATTATTATCAACCATTTTTTGTAAAGATGTCAGTTTGTCAATATGACATCTTTGCTGTTCCAAAACACAGACATGACCTTTGTGGATAGCCTTCTCTTGGGTTATTCTATAGGTTGGTATGACTTCATTTGAATTCTCATTTCCATTGTTTCACAGTCTCATATGATGGACATGCCTCACCATACACAGTTGACATCTCTTCACAGATTATTTGTTCAGTTTTCCCTTGAAGATAAAGAAACCATATCATAGCTCGATATTAGAAGGTGTCATACTCAATTTTATCCAGTATGACATTTTCTTCTATTGTCACACTTATAACCCTGGTTAAACTGAACTTGTCATAACAAAAAAAGTTATATGTATTAATGAGATAGTAACCTAGCATTGCTTAGTTACAGATCTATAGCACACATATAACATGATAAGGTTAAGAACTTTTTAGCCTCCCCTCATAGTTATTAATTTTATGAAAAATTTATTATTAATAGTTAGTCATTTTTATTTATTTTTAAATTTATACAATTTTTTTCCAGCATCCTTTTATTATATCTGCTGCAGACAGAAAACCATTAAAAGATTTAATCAGTGAATATAAAGCAGAAGTAGTAATAGAAGTAACTGAAGATGAAGAAGAATCACAGGATGTGAGAATAATTTTTAATAATTAAATTTTTATATTATAATTATCTAATATTGTATATCACTTTTTTGGATCTATTTTAAGTATCTGTATATCTTTCTTTCTTTCAAAAAAAAATATTTATTCACTAAATTATAGATATGATTGCAGTTATTAGATGAAATACAGATCAGGATATTTTAATCTGTATAGACTTGAATTTTATTATTTTTTGAACATATGTTTAGTTTAAAAAATATGTTTGTTTATCATCATCAAGGATTAAGATATATACTAAAAGAATATTCTTCATATTCATAAAAAAATCTTCTTTTCTGTTATATTTCATAGTAACTTTTTTCCCTTTCCATTAAGAAGCATCTCAAGTAGTAATTTTATAAAGGTAGATATTTGTATATGATACAGTAGAAGCCACTTATTGTAATCACTTTGGGACCTGTCCATTTTGATAACAATAACCGATTGATAACATTAAGCAGTGCTTGTCAAAA
>WUQG02308375.1:0-19207 GCA_011317285.2 Androctonus mauritanicus | reverse complement strand
TGGAATAACTACAAACTTTAGACTATCCAAAAGATATTTTTAGAAACGCAAAATTTAGATTATCATAAATTATCTTACCAGTTAGAGATATAAGCTTTAGATTATTCATAATATTTTTAGATCTACAAACCAGATTATCCAAAATATTTTTTATATATCTAGAGTTTGTTAAGTTCAATATGTAAAGTTTGTAGCTCTAAAAATATTTATATGATGATCTATATCCAAAATATTTTTAGATCTACAAACCAGATTATCTATAATATTTTATTTTTACTTCTATAAATTATCCAAAATATTTTAGAACTACAAAGTTTGTAGTTCTAAACATTTTGTATAGTTTAAAATTTGTAAAAGTAAAAAAAAAATATTATATAGATAAACTGCTTTGTAGATCAATCAATATCTAAAATATTTTTAGAGCAACAAAGTTTTAAATCGTCCTAAATATTTTTTACGTTTACAAACTTTATATTATAGAACTTAACAAGTTTCAGATTTGTAGACTCTAAACATATTTTGGATAATATAAACTATTTTTATATCTTACAAATCTAAAGCTTTGTTTAACTTCTACGTCTGGAGTTTGTAGACGTAAAAAAATATTTCGGACGATTTAAAGCTTGTACTCTAAAAAAAAAAAAATATATTTATGATGATCTATATTCAAAATATTTTTAGATCTACAAACTTTAGATCATCATAGGTATTTTATTTTTAGAACTAGAAACTTTAAAGGATATCCTTAAATATATTTTTTACTGATTTATTCAGGAAGCCTACAGAGGATGAGATCAGTTTAAAAATATCTCGACCTGGATCATTAGCAAATCCTTTAATACTTTCAAATATCGCCATAGTTTTTTTTTTCTTCTTCTTAAAACACTAACTTTTCTTGAATTCTTGCCATGCATATTTAAGAGAGAATGGCTTAATAACGCTTTATCCTTATTACTAATTTTTCTTTTAAATTTTTAAAGTATTTTACAGAACTAACAGAGAGAGGTTAATAAATGCATTCATGGCTGGCATTATCGTAAATTTTTATATATATATATATATATATATAACTTATATATTTTCTGGCATCGTTGGCAATTTCTATTTCGCAATTCTCTCGGAAAACTTTCATGATTAATAGGTATTAACTAAAATAATAAATTACGTATGCTTCAGTTATCCAAAGACATTCGTATACCAACGATTTACTGCTATTGTAAAATTGAGAGCAATATAATTTTAAGTAGCCCGAATTTTAATAGTCTAAAATGGAAGCAGTTAAATTACTTTAATACACTATAAGAAAGAATAAATAATAAAAATTAAAAAGATATAATATTTATACGTATGTTAAGTGTCTATTTTTTTTTTTAATGCTGGAATTTGTATAAACACCGCACAAAAGTGTACATTCGAGCAAAAGGCATTTAATGACGATAGGGTAAAAAGTAAACACGAAGAGAAGTTTCTCATAACAGAGCATTTGGGTGAAAGCAAGATAACGTACCACAGATGGTTGATTCCTTTTCCATCCCATTGATCTTTAGATACTCGCAAACCTTAGCGAGTAAATTTCTTTTATCGACTGATTTGCTAATATGTTGCCCCAATCGTTAAGCTTAAGGCGACTGCGATTATATACACACAACATAGGTCTATATTAAGAGATTTTCAAAAATGATAAACATTTATAAATTTATCTTATATATATATACTTAACGATCGAAAAAAAAAAGAAAGAGAAGATCTACAACAATCAGAAACTCAAACAAACTATTTGGTTTCGCTAATGGACTCTTTTTTTCTCCTTTCCTCTTGTCAACCAAACACAAATACCTACTTGATAAAAGAATGGAGAAAATTATACTTGATCGATAAAAATATTTTCGAAGAAAGATTTTAAAATCATTATAATTTTTTTTTTTATATATATAAGTTACATAAATTTCTGCAAACAGTCTTTGAGTGAATGCATAAACTCTTAATTTTGGAGAATCCGAAAATTCGCCATTCTGTACGGTTATTCGCATTTTATGTTGCATTCTGTTTAGGTAATTTTTCCAAAAAATAAGAGAGTTAAATACACACTAACAGAAGTCGAAACAGAAATTACTTTTTATGATAATTCTACGTCTTTAAATCATTTAAGTGTATTTAAATTATCGACGAAAGCCTAGAATAAAAATGAAAAAAAAAAAAAAACATTCCGTTTGTGTTTGTACGCGTGTATTTTTTTTTTTTTCTTAAATTAAATATTTAAAAAAAATTATGATAAACGTAATTAAAATTTTGCATTGTAACTGGTGTGACAAACGTAACAAAAATGAATTTTTCAGTCGAAGCGAATGCTTAAGTAATTGTATCGAGCCATTAAAGAGATTAAAAACGTTAAACCACGCTTACAGTAATTTATGAAACTAAAATTTGCCAATTATAAGATGGAAACTATTTTGTTTACCGTATTTAATCAGTCAGAAGATTGGATTTTTTTTTTTTCTGTTAGTCTTTCTCTAGATGCTTTGCCACCGATCCAATCTATATAAGTAGCTGCTATCTTTCGCATTAATGCAACGAAACAATAAAGCATTTTATCTACTTTTGGCTTTATATATATAATGTTCTTCTATAGTTTTGGATTTGAGAGAAAGTAAATCTAGACAGAGAGAGAGAGAGAGAGTTCATTATTGTAATTATTATTGTTATAATTAGTTGTATTCTATTCGTAAATTTAAATGAATCCAATTCGCGGCTTTACAACAGATTTATAATTGAACTGCATCGTAGGGAATTTTCTGATAAAGCGCTATAATAGTTCGAAACTTTGATTATTGTTAACTAACAAAAGCTTCAAGATAAAATATATAAACCGAATCAGAAACAACTGTTCAAAGTCTGGCATCGACGTAATTGAAAAATTGAATTAAAAGAGAATCGATTCTCTACTAATTGTACAGAAATAATAAAAATTTGACTGCATCGTTTACAGCAGAATAATTTTTAAGAACGTGTTAAAAACCATAATAAATAATCGAAACATAATTATCGCGTAAATTTTTTTTTGTATTTTAATTAATTCTCTATAACGATTTCGAAATACTCGATTATAAATATTAATCGAGACTGGTTTTATCTTAAAATATTAATAATTTTACCCGTTTGGAAACGTTTTTCAAACGACGAAATAAGTAAATTTTTGTAGAATAATTTGTAGGGAATGATTAAATAACGAAATTTGACAGAATTTCATCTAAGAGGAATTCCGCATCACATCGAAGTAGTGAGAGTAAAGCATGCATAGAAGCCAAACAAATGTAATCAAGTAGTTCGATAACGATGTTACAAATTGCATTCAACTATGCATGTTGCATTCTAAAATGTTTTAGCAAAAATCGAAAAACGAGCAAAGCAAAAATATATACAGTATATGTTAATCTTAAAAACGTCGTTTTTTTTGATGTTACATCCGTCTATAATTCTATAACGTTTATGCCACGTATGGAGTTAACTACAAGCAGAACAGATTATTCCCTGCTGTTTGTAAGATATGCAAAGATAATATGCAAATAACCGTAACCAAATTATTAATGCGAACTTTTCAATTTAGCGACATATCTGAAAGCAAGAGAGAGAGAGATATAACATTCTGAATAACAATTTCCTGTGTGGAAACAAGATGAGGGAGGAGGCATCCTTCGACAAGGAAACTAGAAACTCAAGTGTATTTGATAACATCTACATTCCATTTCATTTCTCCTGTTTATGTAATTTTTTTTACCTATTTTCTAGTTTCTTTGCCAAGTTTAGAAACTCCGAAGTTAAAAAAAAAAATTTTATTAAAAAACACAGACACAGACACACTAAAAAAAAATAAAATAAAATAAAAATAATAATAAAAACTAGATTAAAAGTTGTTAAGTTTATGTCGTTTCGTTTAAAAAAGCGTGACATAATTTTCTTACTAAATTATGGTTTGGTCGCCAGAAAATCAAATTTATATTTTGAAAAATTCCTAATGTCCTGGTGACGTCGTAGGTGACGTTAGAGAGAGAGAGAGAGAGAGAGAGAGAGAGCACTTTGGCATTTTATAACGGCTTCTAACGTTATACATATATATTTATTTTATCGGGTTTATAAATAAATTAACATCGTTAAGGTGTTACGAATCTAGTCTGTAATAATAATAAACAGTTTCCTCGTAATTAACGAAATTAATTTTCGATTGGGTGCGAGATAAAAATGAAAATTTTGTCGCGAAAAATTAAAAAAAAAAATAAATTATAATAACAATCGTTTTATCTTATCGCGAGTAAATTACGTTTAAAAATTTGATTTCGCTAGGTAGAAAATTTGATCAATCGAATTATTAAACGCTTACGATAGAAATTTTTAATCGTACATCTTACCTTTGTTTCTGACGGAACTCTGGCTGGATTTCATATAATACATATATCTGTAGATCATTTTATCACCGCGGCCTTAGCCGGGTGCATGTTTTAACATTTATTTTATTTATTTATTTTTTAATCTTTCATTATGAGGCGTAGATATCCATTATAAAAATTAAAAAGCACCTTTATACTAATCTGCGTCGCTCTATGGTAACATGTCCCTCTCGAAGAATTACATAGAACATAGAAAGGAGATAACTTGACAGAGAACATAGGAAAGGAATCACAACAGTCCAAATGCACAACTATCTTTGCCAACATCCACACTCGCGACTGGTGTCCCGCTTGCAATGCAGCTGCGCCTCATGCTTCCTTGATCAATATGGACATGGTTGTCTCCTCACTCCCAAACTCCCGTTTCAGCAACTTGGCCAAACTTTGACTTTACAATCTTAAATCTAAATGCACGCTCACTCTTGTTATATACAAACGATTTTCATTAAAGCAAATACCCCTACGCGAATCGTCGTTCCTCCTTTCCTTTAAAATATTTCAGAAATAACAATTTTCTTTTCTACTCCATTTAAAGCCATTTTCCAGACGAGGAAGAAGAAAAAAAAATTCCTTTTCATATTCTGGTGAGTAAATAATAAATAATTATTTACTCAATCGATCACGCACAGATTTGAATTTTAAATATATTTTAATATAAGATTTTTCGGACTTTATTAAAAAGAATTCTTTTTTTTTTTTCCTTCCCAAATTTTTTGAGTGTTACATTTATTTGAATAATTTATAAAATGTAAATGTATCGTATTTATTTATAATCGAATAATAATCATTTTTAGCTCTTCAGTTGGCATTCTGTATGCAGTTAACGGGTGTGACTAAAATAATTAACAGCCATAAATCAAAACTTATTAAATACTTTTTTCCGTTTCTGCGAGTCTTCTTTGCAAACAAATCTTTAATCAATTGAAGAGAAGAATAGAAATCTTCATTTTTTTTTATTTTTCCTGTTATTTTGAAAAGAACGAATTCTTGAGGTATCTCTAATGAAGTTTCCCCCCTTTTTTCTAGCGATATTTTTTTTTTTTAAGCAAAACAATGATTTTGATAGTCTTCTTCTACTAGTCTTTATACTCTGGGGTATAATTTCACTTCAGTCATTACGTTAATGCCGTACACGCTTATTTCTTCAGGTGATGCCTTAGCGAATATTTGTTAATAATCGACATAGAAAAAAAAAAAGATAATGAATAATTTATAAAACAAAAATGCCAGATTTCGAATAGCTATTGGAATAATATTTACAAAATCGTATTTAAAAATTTTTACATCGCATAAAAAATTTTCTAAGTGAACGTTACTCAGATTTTATTTATAATTTAAAAAAAGAAAATGTACATTTTTTTCCCCTTTGAAAAATTTTAAAAAAAATTCTAAGTAGCATATAAAATAGATTTATCTTTGAAAACATAAGGAAAGTTTTAATTTTTTTCTTTTTTTTTTTAAGAGGGCTTATATATATTTTTGAAACTATCGTTAAAAGCTTTCGCGAAATATGTATAAGTTAAAAAAATATTTTCCCTTACATTTTTAGAAACAACTGAGAAAAAAAAAAAAAAATTCATTTGTAAATATATATTGAATATGCGAATATCCAGTTTCCAAATTTAGTAAATCTATTTTATTTTTTCGGATATATAAAAAAAAAAAGAAGTTGGATTATAAGCTCACTTAAAAGCAGTTTCTTTTCTGAAAGGAATGCTAGCTAAATGTAGAAAAATCAACCTTACTCCTTATATATATATCATATTATGTTTTTTTTTTTATTTTTATTTTATTTTTAAAGTACTTGGCACCGCTTATAGCCAGCTTGTTAGCGAGCCAAGTTTACTGTGCCCAAGAGATCAATAGTTGCCACACGCTATCTTAGGCTGGTAAGGATTGAAAGAGATCGCTAGGTGTTAATTATCAACTGCAAATAAATCTTATACGTTTACTTCAGATTTTTGTACAAAATTACAATCTCTTACTTTACTCGAGAATTTTCTAATAATGTCTGCGCTCTTTACTCGTTTCATTTTTATTCTTCGTTTGTTCTTTCTTTTAAAGATGTAGTTACTTTTTATTGTCTGCTAGAAAGTAATATGTATGCTATGTGCATGTATATATATATATATATATATATATATAAATGTATTCGCTGGAGAATTTCTTCGGCAATTGTATACACGCACATACGTTAATGAAAATTTAATGCGGCATTTAGAATAAAGCAAGAACAATGAAGAATATTCGAGATTGAGAAGGAAATTCTTCCAACATACCGAAATCTATTATTTAAAAGGGCACGAATGCAATAAAAAATAGATGATAATGCCGCAGATAAAATTAGGAAATGCAATTTGTCATTCAGGAGGAATATCCTTCGCGAATAATTGGTCTTTGTACTCAACGTTTAATAGCCATTGGCAAAACCGCAAATTTTTCAATTACTCCCCATTTTAATCTTTCTTTTTTTGTTTCAATTACTGTCTATGTTTAATTACTGAGTAGGAAAATGTTGCAAATCTTTAATTGTGTTGTCCGAACAACTGAAATTCCAATCATGTGGAATTGATTAGAGAAATCTCTAGAGAGGACCCATCACAAAGTGGTTGTGATGATTACGCAAATACCTTAATTCTTGTTATTATTTTTTTTTTTTTATGTTCCCTTTTCTACTTATTCGCCTTTATTACGACTTAATAACAATAAATGTTTCAGAAGGATTATGTTTTTATATATCTACATTAATATTTATTTTTAAAATCTTTTAGCGTACAAAAAGAAGTGTTATTTTTCTATCAAAGAAATCGAAACTGTACCAAGAAAAAGGGGAGGAAAAAAAACAAAAAAGAATTCTTTTTATAAGAGTGAAAGCTTGAGATAAAATTAAATTTGTTATATAATTCGTGTTCGGTCAAAAATTTAATTAAAGTCACATTTTTTTTTTCGTTACGGTGTTTTAATTTGATAATATTAAGATAATTTAATAATCGAATGATACGTAACGATGTTATTATTTATAGTAGAGAGAGAGAGAGAGGCATAATGAAATTTTAGGTATGAGTCCCTTTTGATGGGCAATAATCCAATTTTTTTTTTTTTTATTAAAAAAAAAGTGAGAATGGTATTAAAAAATAAAATAAAAATATTAAGAAATTATAAATCACAAAAATCGTACGTGGAATTGTGCCAAAAAAAGTACCATTTATGATTCCTTCCACAGTAATGAATGATGAACCATTGGAAAAAAATAAAATAAAAATATGACCAGAGAAATCCTATTGAAGCATAGAATTTTTGTATGTATTCCATAAGAAAACTTATACAATTTATTCTAGTTGAAAATGGTCTGAAAAAATTATCATTCTTATAAGATTTTATAAAAATTTATGTTAATCGGAAATGAATCCACTTTCCGTTATCGCTTGTTAAAGAAAAATATATTTAATTAATCGAAAGAACAACCTTCAAATTCAGAAAAAAAAGCTGTATGATATTCTAATTATTCAAAACTGTGCTATAAAAAAAAAATATATATATATATATATCAAAATAATCAAGCGATTAATCAAATTCGAAACAAAATTTAAAAAAAAAAAAGATTAAAAAATATGGCAAGCACTACGAAATTTTCATGTTTTAAATAGATTTTGTAATCTTTTTACCATTACGAATATGCAGCATAACATCAAAAAGATTTAGAAATATTTGAAATTCATAAATCATAAAGTTTACTAGCGAATTTGATTTTTGAACGTCGTTCAAAAAAAGTCTAATTTATTTAATTTTGCGCTATTCGTTTTCGTAGATTTATCTTCGACATTGAAACATGTAAAATGCCATTTTTAAAATCAATTTAGAGTAGTATCTTTTTGCCTGTTTTGATTAAGTAATTCTTTCTTTTTATAGATTCAACTTGTTTTTTTTTTTCCTTCTTTTTTTCGTTTCCGTTAGTTCTTTCCAAACGAATAAAATCCGACTTCATCGCTGTTAAGTCAAACTAAAAACTTTTGTCAATTTTCGAAAGTTGAAGTATTTTAAAACTGAGAGTAATCACTGGATTAATTTTAAATGCAATTCGTTCGAGAATAAAATATTTCTTTCGATTCTGGAACCATTTCCGGTTCTAAAAACAATCGTTGTAACAAAGCTTAACACATTTTTTTGAACAGCTGAAACATTCTTTTTAAAACCCATTAGAGGACCTAATGTACATTCAAATGGTCGGATGGTCAAGTAGCATCAAGAAAAGTCTTGAGATCGATTCTCATTCTACCATCCTGGTCATCATCTTCCACTCTATCACACCGGCATGGTAAATCAGCAAACAAATTTTCTCTGTCATGACTTCTGAAGTGTTTTAATAAGAGATTAATTTTTTCTTTGATTAAGCAATGAACTGAGGATAAGTTGAGATAAAAAAAAAAAAGTAGAATCTGAACTTTTTGCTGGCAATCCGAAAACATATCTCGTAGCTATTAAACTGCTTTGAATCAGAAATGCAAAGTGGATTCAGCAGTGAGCCGCACATATGGCACATTCAAACATACAAATCTTCCAATTTATAGAAGTCTCCCTTCTGCCTAAATGTACTGTATTCATTTACTTGACCTAAATTATTTTCTATATTTAATTTGAAATCTGGGAACAAAGATGATTAGCATTTCCAGATTGCACAAACTTTCTAAATTTGCAATAAAAATAAAGAAAAAATATGGTCAGTGTAGTAGCTTATATTAGAATTTATTATTTCTCAAAATTTTGTTCTAGATCAATTCTTTTAAAATTTTCTGTTATAAAGAGTCGACAAATATTTTTGCAATAACTTAAAAAGAAAAAAAAAATCCTTTCTGTTCATCCGGCTAAAATTTATTTTTCTATCTAAGATTGAGTGCAAATAAAGAACTTTCGCATTCTCCTAGAAACCATACTATAAATGTAACGTATTGATTTATGTTCGAAATAGATTTTGGTTTGCTTCAGTTTTTCGAAGCTAAATCGTGTACAATACTCATAATTCGCAGACTTATGTTAGACAATATTGGTATAAATGGAGAGTAACTAAGAAATCAGAGTAGAAAAATTGAGCATCGTATTTCTGAATCTTACTCTTCCGTTAAATTCTGAACTATGATAACCTGTTATCTCACATGAAAGTGGACTATACAACCAAGCGATCCAGTGGGAAATTTATCTACTGTTAGCCTGTGATATTTGCCAGAGTATCTTTATATCAAGACTTTCCCGTGGGAAGTTTTCTGTCCCCTCCATACCATTCCATCCATATCTATGCTACTCCATTGGGATCAGCGGACATCTTGTAAACTTAAAAATGCAGTTCTTCTAGAATTTAATAGATGATCTTGCAAAAGTCTTCTAAAATTTATTTTCATTCCTTAAAATAAAAAAATTCGCCAAATAAATAACATTTACTGAGATAATGACAATTCTCCAACTACAAACTTTTTGAAGCTATCAGTAAATGATTTGTAAACGGCTTTCCAACAGCTCATTTTTATATAGTTTACTGCTTATATCTTATCGAAGAACATATTTAAATTTATCACACTTAATACTCTTGTGGCAAACTCTTATGACATTCAAAAAAATCAAAAACATTCTTCTTTAACCATTTCTGCTACTCTTCGACGGTTATTTGGTTTTCCTAGAATGTAATGATTGCGTTACCACGAACTAATTACTGAGATATAAAAAAATTTTTTTTTTTTTTTGAAAAAAATCCAGGCATAAAATTAAGTGGTGTTGTCAGAATCAATTCAAAATAGATAAATTTAAATATTTAATGGTGAATATTTCTCCATTTCAACTCAATAACTGTATAGAATTCTTAAGTTTATCTGTGACACTGCCGCATCTAATATCGTTTATTAATTCTTGAGAGAACAACAAATTTTTACGACTTGAAACAAAATAAATTTGAATAAAATTGCTTTATAAAATACTAAAAATAGTAATATTCTCTAGTTATAATTTAATTACAATTTTTAATAAAATAATGATCGAATAAATTTTACGTAATTATCTTTAAAATTCAATTTTTTGAAGCAAATATATATATATTTTCTAGTTGCACTTTAAACATACAAATCCAATTTATGATTATATATTTAGCATTCGTTAATATCTATTTGCAGATTAATTAAAACGAATATTATGCAAGAATGTATAAAGTTATTTCCGATGCATAATTACAATTAATGTTTCAGTATTCGTTTCGGATTGTAACAATTAATTTTGCGATTGCAAATTCATATTTTCTTGTTGAGAGATCTAGCGTAATCATTGTTCTTACCTAGTAATCTATTGATATATCGTTTGCCATTCCAAAAAAAAAAAAAAGAAGAAAGAGAGTCGCTGGATAACCAAGCGTTACTAGTATTTGGCTTAACATTAAGAGTCTGAAATCGATTTTAGTCGATTTTCACTATGGAGCTATCAGTATCGATTTTCTCTCTATGGTGCCTACCATAAGCATGATAACGTCACGGTGAATATTTCCCATTATAGACTCGTATATGAATTAAAATTCGTAATAATATTAATTTCTTATGCTTTTCTCTTTCTCTGGAAAATTATTAATAGAATAACGTCTCTCGACTGATCTTGTTGACATTTTATTCTATCATTTTATATTAAATCAATCAGTTTGGTTAGTTATTTTTGACAAATAATATATTTTTTTTCTGATGAGGTCGGATATTTTAAATTAATTTTATAGCAAAAACAGGTCTCACAGAATGTCTTGAAGTCCTGACAGATAGCCTAGCACTCTCGGAATATGCGGATAAACTAGACAAGATAACATTTTGATGCCTCGTTAAATCTTATAAATTGTCTTCAGTCTCTTGTGATCTTATTTTAGCTTGACGAGGTGAAATTATGTAGATGATCTCTGAATCTTTTAGAATCTAATCAAGTTGTTATAGTTAGGTTAGACGAGAATGACGAAACAAAACACTTGAAAAACAACTCTTAAATATTATAGCAAGATAATTCACTCATAGGCCTTTATACAGTAGTTCGCTGTTGATGAAAGAGGTTATATCAATCACAATTTGTATGCGGATGTGATAAATCTTCCGATTTCTCGTCTCTCCGAGGACACTAAATCTGTGATTTTACTAAGCTATGAATAGCAAATAGAGATACTTTCAATGGGTTAATAATGCAGAAAGCTTCTTATGAATATTAATACGAAATGAATTCAAAACCACCATAGTATAAAATTTGAATCTGCGTAACTAGAAATTTACTTTTGATGTAGAATGTATCACTAGAATTGAATATCTGAAGTCTCGAATTACTTAATTCTGTTAATTATCATATCCATAATTTATATTCAGTAGAAATCTCGCTTCAATGTTTTTGATTTATTGTGTACGATTACTGAATATTTCACTATAAATACCTGTCTGGAATTTCAAGCGTATGGATTGATTGAAATTCCATAGAAATTTCAAAAATGTCTCATTCTAGTTGCACGAAATATTTTTGGAAAACTTTGCACTTTGTTTTCATAAAAATGTGATACTAAATTCTTTGGATCCTTCGCATTTTTTCCTGAATAGACACAATTAATCCATTTTTATATAACATTTCAGTTTGATTAATTTAGTAAGCATAAATGTGAATCACTTAAACATATGATAATTATGTAAACAGATATGATTATAAATAATGAAGTGATAAATTTATTTCTTCTTAACGATAAATTTGGTTAAGTTATATTTTTCTTTTAAATAAATCTTAATTATTTTAGCAACCATAATTTTTAACAAATTTTTTAAGAATAGAAAAACTCAATTTATGAGTTTAATAACGGAATAATGGAATCTTTCCATTAAGAAAAATAACACACATGGCATCATTGATTCATATCATAAAAGTAGAAGCATAAATTTATATATATTCATGTTTAGAATTTAATTCTAATTTTTAATAATTTCTTAGTTTGAGAAATTTCTTTCTCAATTTCATATAATAGAAGAAACAGTGTTGATCAGTATAACTTTTCAATGTTCTTGGCATAGAACATAGGTAGTAGCAACGTTATGCAGAATTATAAAATAATTTTAAAATATACTATAAAAGAAAACAATTTATCAGGAATATAGAGAATATTTATAACATCTACAATCAATGAATCGGTATCAAAGTTTATAAAATCAACGAAAATTCTCAAACTTTAAAATTCTTCTTAGAATCTGTCCATTAATCTCATTCCTAAAATGAATCAAATTATGGAATCTGCAATACATGAATTATTAAATTAGAGTGAATTATATCTACTTAATTATTGAAAGAGAAGCCTAGCAATTGCATTCAATTGCGTTAAAGAACCAAACTGTTTGATATAGTTCCATTCTGCCCCATCGATCTATTACATATATATATATCAATATAATCTTTGTTGAATGTTGTTAAACATAATTTCATAAATTATAGATAATAAATTTATCCAAAATTTCCAATCGAAAGTTATTAACTTACACATAATGTAAACCAGAGATATAAAATATTTACTTATGTAGGTGGAAAAAAAATCGACAATTACAACAACACAAAGTCTGAGCAACACAATTAAGCTTGATTGAAACTAACTAACCAAGTCCAACCAGTGATAGATGTGATAGATCATCTCTGATTAAGCTGGTGATCTCTAATTATTCTTAAGGGTAAGTTATTTTAGATATGTCAATCAATCCCTATAGCCAACTAGCTCAGTCTTACTTACTCATTAATTGCAATGATTTAAGAGATTCCTTATTTTCGTTAAATCGATTCATTTTTACTGCTAATCAGAAACTATGCAGAAATATTATAAATTTCTTATTAAATTTGTCATCAATATTTTTAAAATTATGTCGTAATGTAAGTTTTAAAACTAAACATGTATTACTTGACGTTTCAGACTGATCATTCAATGTGGTTTGCCATATTAATTCAATAATTTCTCATCATGTTCATCACTTCTTCCTATTATTGATATGCTATTTTTACTATTCCAGATAAATCGCTCACAATAGATTCCTATTATCCAGCATCCGCTTTAACCGGCAAAATTTTCATCGAGTTATATAGGAAGAAATAAAGAAAACGCTTAAAATTGCGATAAGATATATAAGATAGCAAGATAATTCAGTTGCATTTAAATAATTCCTACCAAAAATTGGCGTGATTTCGTGATTTTTCTTCGAAAAACAAATTTAAATCATAATGGTAAATGAAGATCATCGACTTTTTATCTAAGTAAATTAAAGTTTATAAGCTAAAAATTAAATAAAAACTATATATACAACGTGTAGTATATATATTTTATTTGATTTACAACCCATAAATGGCATTTTGCATGTAAAGATCCAGTCCCAAAGAGGCCGATTAGCAGGGAGTCTGCTATAACTGAATCTATTGTTATAATAATGGCGACGAATTCATATTTTAATCTTTTCCACAATACTACGCGAGAATCGCGAAGAAAAAAAAAAAAAAAAAATTCGGGTCAATATGATCAAAAATATTTAAAATGGGAAGAAGACCTATAAATAGTTCCAACAAACTTTTTTGTAAAACTTCGGGAAAGAATAATTCTTTATCAATTGGAAGTGCATGCGCTTCCAATTCTTTAGACTTTTAGGCGCTTGTAAATCACGCCCATGGTTTACACTTCGATGAATTCGTTTCTAGCGAACCTAGAAAATTTAAATGTATTATGGAGTAACAGAACAAACAAAATTTCATCTTTCGGTCTGACTGAAGATGAAGTTTTACGAGTTAAAATATTTTTATAAAATATAACAGATATAGACTACATACAGCACATACGCGTGACAAAAAAGAGAATTAAGAATAAGTAAACGAGATTTAAATATCTAGGAATATTTTTTTTTTTTATATCATCTCAATCTCGATTAAATTCATTTTTTAACAATTTATAAAAGTCAAATTAATTTGTTTATATAAGTTCATTTGTAAATTCCGGTGTGTGTCGCATTACCGTTAGCAGTAGCGACAAGGCGACGCGCTAGTTTGAACATAACAAAGAAATTGACCGACCACTAACAAAATAATTGATCCATAATAATATGATTGCGGTAAAGGTGGCAAGTTTTGATCATCGACAGAGTGATTGATTTCTTACTATGACCTGGTTTAAACTTGGCAAATGACTAGCCATTGGTTACCGAGACTTGTCGCATAAGCTTTTCGCCAATAGTTAGTTGGTTGCCACGTTAAGAAAGGTCGTATTATATAGTAATAAATCAATAACTCTGTAATGCCAGACGGTTGTTATGTTTACCTAAGTCGTTTAGTGTTAAATATTCAAATAAGACGTGAGGATCTCATCAGCGCTTATGCGTAGCGTTGACTCAATGATTAATGACGCGTGTTAAACTCCAATTAACTATACATATAATAATCAGAAATCACTGCATGTATAACATGTATTTACTTTATATAACAATTTTCTTATAATTTAAATCGCACATTTATTTTGTACAACAAGAAATTCAAATTTTAAAGAAGGAAAACATAGATAAAAACCTATAAATAAAAATGCAGTATTAGGCTATGCATAATAAATTAATAGCCGCACATAGGTTCTGCTTATGTACTTCAGTCTCATATAAAGCTCTCATATCTTCCTATCACTAATGCAAAAAATTTTTTTATATTTTTTTTCCTTAAGTAGAGAATGATTTCCCGCTAAGAAAAATTAGATATCACATTTTTACCAAAAAATTCCTTCCTATCGATAAAACAATACAAAACGACAAAGACTAATATTCGCCAGAAAAATTAATAAAATTTTTTGTTTTGTTTTGTTGAATACGTTAGTAATTGGATCTTTTATCTCTTTACAAAAGACAGTAATCAATATTTGGTAATTATTTCTCTGCAGAGAACTAATTGAAAATGATTTCATCTTGCATCAGCGATACTAGAAAATTTTTACTGTCAAAAATAATTACAAAGCGACGAGATGTTCGATTTAGTAAGAATGGAAATGATTTTTGTTTTATTATTCACTCTTGAGGATTTCTATCAGCCATATATATATTTTTAAATTTAAAAATAATTCACGTGGATGAATGTAATGATGATAAAAAAAAAAATATATTTTATCTTTTAACATGCCACTCTAGATAATGCTTTATAGTGTGTGTGTATGTTGTATGTGTGTGAGTGTATATATATTTCTTTGGTGGAATTTCCTGTAAACGTTTTGAAATTTTTAACCCGAAGCAACTTTATGTCATTGCCAGAATAGAGTATTCTTCCAAAACATAGTTTTTGATTTTACTTGAGTATTGAACTGACATAGTAAATGCTAGCGATTCTCAGACCAGAGTAGTTTTATCAACTGGAATGTCAAAATTTAACTTTTAGAGTTTTCAACATTTTTTTTTCACCCCTTTTAGAATTGGAAATAAGAAAATTGAATAAAAATTCAGATGTAAACTTCCGTTATATCGAAGAAGAAAAAAAAAAATTCAATCCGAAAAATACCACTATCAGTTTCTACTAAAAAAAAAAAAGCATTTAAATCCAAAATAACCGAAAATAAAATCCTAATTACAATGATTTTTAAGATAATATATTCTTTTTATCAAAAATTCATCAAAAATACTGAAAAAAAAATCAAGTCTCATTAATTAAAAACTGATTAGCTTCAGATAATTTTTTCCAGATTTTTAATTCTAGCAAGATTTGATCGAAAAAATCTTGTATTTTTTTTATTATTATTTTTTACATAACAATTAAGATCTGCATACATAATGTAACAAGAATCACCTGGATTATATCATAATGCAATAATAAATCTGTAATAATTAATTTTATAAAATATATTTATAAATTCATGAGATGGAAATAAAATATTTCAGAATAAGAAAAAGAAAAAAAAAATCAATAAAATCTATTCATAAAATTCATTAAAAATGTAATTAAAATTTTTTCTCATAATAATTTAAAAATTACACGTAACACAAATTGTTTTTATTGATTTTTATAAGATAATTTTAAGAAATTAAAATTAATATAGTTGCTTAAATACTGTATATACTAAATAACACTTTAATTTTATTTATAAAATAATATTTCTATATAGAGAATATATATATATATATATATCAATGCTATTTTTGAAGTTGAAAATAATTTATATTACGAATATAAATTTTGCATGAAGTATAATTAAGGAAGTAAAACTGGATAAGAAACAAACAATGCCATAAAAGTAGATTTACTGAAGAAGGAAGTTCTTTTCAAGAGTTATCGATTTTGAAAATCGCCTAAAACTGTGCTTTGAATATATTTTTCGTTATTATCAAATCTTAGGAAATAATAGATTTACCTTTATCTATTTTTCTGAAATGTTCCGTTTGAGATATTTTTCTAATTAATTGATGCTTATTCCTCTTTTCCAGCTTTACCTGGTTACAGTTCTCTTACCAACTCGACGTGTCTCAAAATTAAATTAAAAAGTTTAAAAATTCGTTAATATCCTCTTAACTTTCATTAGGGCGAAATTATTTTTCGATTAATTACATTTAAATTTCTTTTAATTACGAAATTAATATCGGCAGAATGTAGAATTCCTTACGGAAAAGTGTCAATCCCGAAAATGGAAAAAAAAAAAAATCTATGAAGGAAAAACCAAAAGCAGAAATGAAGTTCATATCTAAAAATGTCTTTTCTAGGAAGAATGATTTCTTTGGAATCGTGTTCTGGACCAAATGCTTCTTTTTCTTCTTTATATCTGTTGATTTATTAGTAGTAGCCTTAATGTCACGAAGTCTATTCAATGTACAGAATTCCCTTGAAACTAAGATCGAAACTGCAAGAAAAACACTTATATAGCTGCTATTAATTAACAGGAATCACATAATTGAAAAAAAAAAAAAAGAGAGAGAGAGAGAATCAGAAGCAATCTTTGAAGAAACTAACAGCTCAAACAGCATTTTCAAAATAGCGAAAGAATAGAAAAATAATTCCGTTAGGCGCATGCAAACATTCTAAAATAAAATTGATATAAAGTCAATTTTTTTCTTTTTTTTTTTTTACAATGAACTCAAAGGAAATCTAAAATAGCTTTTGTAGTCTCTCAAAAGATTTTTGGATATTCAAAAAACGTGACTGAAATTCACGATAAATTCAATAGAACAGATGCACGAAATGAAAATGCGCATCCGTACTTTCAACCCCAAGCTAAACTAGCACAGTTATAAAGCTAAACAAAAATCAGGGTATAAATATCCGATCGATTTTTATGTTACGAACACACAGTAAATAACGAAAGTAAATAATTTTTCCGCTACATAAATTTAAAAAAATTACAATGTCCATTTTTTTTGCCCAGTTGCCAGGACTGCAAAGATTATTTAACTCGTCTTTTATATTTATTAAAGTAATTTAACCGTTTTTTAAGTGATTAATTATTAAATATCTCTTATGTAATATACGAGAAAATTAATATAAGAAGGTAGTAAGCACTTTTTATGCTATTTTATTACACGCGGGTTATTCTAGCGATCAAAGTTCATTACATCGCATCTAAGAAAAGAAATCAGTAAAACTAGTGAAGCGTTCTTATCTTTATTAAAGAGAAGTTTCTGAATATTGCTGCATTTTTTTTATCTATCTATCTATATATATATATATATATATTTATATCTTTTTTTTGGTTTCGTTTTTTTCCTAGCGACATCTGGATTTGATCGATTGAACTTCTAAAACTGACAAGAGAAAATATTGCCAAAAGAAATTAAGCTCTGAAAAGTGTGTTTTGGCTCGCACATCTGCTTGTGGGATTTAATCTTCGATTTTCTAGAAGCGAAAAAAAAAAAAATAATAATAATAGAAAAAAATATAAACAACATTGTATATTTATAGTATCAACCGGATTATATATTTTTGGTGTTTGCCGCGATCTGCATATAATTATGGACTTAGTAAACCACGATTAAACGAGATATATATATATATATATATATACATCAGAATTGTCTAAATACGTTCCCGTCATTATCGTAAATCTTCAGAAATGGAAAAATATTGTTCGGCCATTCGGGAAAGCAAAATCAGAATAAACTGCAATCTTGTTCACCAAATATATCATTTTTTTTTTTTTTCTAATTTATTTCTTCGGTTTTTACATGGTTATAAAAATTTATCGTCTCTTATAAATAATTTCTGTGTCATCGAAAATGATAAATAAATATTTTAAAAAATAATATCAACAGTAGCAACAGCAATAAAGTACTAGTAACGGAAGATTTTGGCGCGATTAAAAATTACTAATCTACATTCGGTTCTAATCAAAATATAGATTTTATTATTATTATTATTATTATTAAAGTTTAATCTCCATTCGATTAGAATACTGAAAACTTTGAGTATGTTTTAGACATTTTGAGAATTAATCAGCGTGTTCTTTGCTAATCACTTCGTAATTACAATAGGAAGCTTTTTGTTTACTTTGCGCAGTTGTTAAGTTAAGATAGAAAGAAGATTTGTTTTCATCTAATTAAAGAGTTTCTATCAAAATTAAAAGATGTTAATTAAATATCACCAGCAAAATTAATATTTTGTTTATATTAATTTCCATTAAAAATAATAATTGTTATTATTACAAACATGACTCTCTCGAAAGCCGGGGTGTCTGTGTGTGTGTGTATATATATATATATATATATATATATATATAAAATACGACAAAACATTTTTTTCTTTTGTTATTGAAT
>WUQG02308264.1:0-19222 GCA_011317285.2 Androctonus mauritanicus | reverse complement strand
AGTTGGCCTACTGTTAAGGTCAAAAACGTTTCTGTTAATAAAGTATTTGATCCTGTTTGGAGCTGTGTCTTATTGTGTGCACTTTCTAATCATAAACATTTTATTCAACACTTAATTGCTAACGTTTTCAGTATGGTGATTTTTCAGGCTATACATTCAAACTCAATTTTGAATCTCTAACAGTTTATGTACTAAATCTAAATAGAAAGTTGCCATGGTTCAATCTCCAAGGCCTCTGATTTATATTTTAGAGATTACATAAATTAAACAAATAAAATAAGAATTAAAATAAATAATATAAAATAAAATAACAAAAGGTTCATTTGTATTTACAGCTTAACAATAAAGTGTCATATACAAAGGTTATATAGGATCTCTCAGGTGCCTAACTCCCTCACAGTACATTTAATTAATGATTCCACAATTACTTTTTCATTAATCTCTTCTCAATTTCCCCAAGGCATATTGCCATGCTGTAGGTAGCTCAGTGGATGTCCTGTCATTCAGTAGCTTCTTGTTATTTTGTCTTCTCATTATTTCCAATGTCTCTGCTGTGTATTCTTCTGTTCTCTTCTTAACTGGTTTCATTACTTTGGCATCATCCCACTGTATTCTTAGGTCTGTTGCATAAGCTTTGATAGCTAAAGCCATGTTCAATTTGCCCTTAGTTACATCCTTCTTATGTTCTTCTAACCTTTGGTCCAGGGTTCGATTTGTCACCCTTATGTATGCTGCTGTCTGCTGTGTTTTCTCATCCTTCACTGGAATTCTGTAGACTCCTGTCTTTTCATTCTCTTTCCAAGGATCCTTTTCATTTCTTAAGATGTTAAATACTTTTATTGTCATTCCTTAATAATTATTAAATAACTACTTGAAATAAGAATGATTAAATAGTTTTCAAAAAAACTGGAAAAAATTCTTCTAATCTGAAGAAAATCTGTTTCTTCCAAAATCACAAAACAAAAACTCTCATCAATAAAAATTTTTTCATGCAGAATTATTAATTTAAATTGTTAATAAATTATTTATATTTATTAAAAAATTAACTAACCTTTAACAATATTAGGATTATGAATTTCTACAATACTTGCTGATATACTTGAAAAAATTTCATTATCTGTATTATCTTCATTATATATGCCTTTTAAATTTCTAATATCTTCAACTCCTCCTCTAAAATCAAAAATAATAATAAATAAAATACTTTAACATTTTAAAATTATTTTTATAAAAAAATATATACAGATAGTCCTCAATTTAGAATGTCTCTACTTATAAGTGATAAAATCTATTAATTCTGTAATACAATTCAGTGGGTTTAAATCCCTAACCCAAAGATAGGAAATATAGAAATTATCCTTTTTTTTTTTTTTTTTTTTTTTGTCTCTCATTCTTGAAGTTTTGAATTCTTTATTTTTATTAATATAATGTATAGTGTCCTAGTAAACATTAGAAGTGAGAAATTCATAAATTTTGGACATTTTTTGATTTCCAACCATTTCAACTTACAATGGCAAGAATCAAAACCAAATCATGTTGTAAGTATACTATACCTACTTGCTATTCTTATCAATTTCAATTGAAAATAGCACCGTACTTGCTTTTGGTGCTATTTTTGTTGAAATTCATGGTGTAAGTCAAGGACTATTTGTATATTCTATATAAAAATTCATATCAATTATATTTATAATTCTCCTTTTGACTTATGACTTTGAAGCAAGAGGAATTGTGAGCACTGGTGATCATCTTGGTTGTTGGTACTCTAACTGTGTCATAATGGCCAGAAATTAGAAATCAAACAAAGTGATGCCAAAATCATCTGAGATACTCAAAGATGCAGCCCCAACCAGAATACAGTAAAACAATTTATTTGAAATACTCAGGACCAAAAACAAAAACACACTTAGTTCATATAAAATAAACAGTTTGTTTCCAAGAACATAAAAAGGTTTTAGAACAATAATTCAAAAAGCAATTTAAAATTTCATAGAGCATTTAAAAAAGTACATAAAAATGAGGATAGTGTCACATAAAATATATATACATAAATAAATATATATATATGTTTTTAATATATTGAAAGAGATTAACACATTTTAGAAACTAAATTTAATTAGTAATTTATAAATATAAAAATCATAAACATATTCATTATGAACTTGCCATTATAAATGTCCATGTGACTTTTGATTGTAGATGTATTTAAAAAACTTGGTTTACCAAGGAAACGTAGACAATTTAGCAACTTTGAAGAATTGAATGTGAGACAAATCTATGGAGATTTGCTGTGTTCTGCGGGGGAAAATGGGATTCATAGAAATAGATTAATACTAGCACTATTTAGCAGATAAAAATATTTTACAATTTATTTAACTTGTGTAACGTTTTTGATACATCCATCTTCAGCACATTGTTAGATATATGAGATTTATAGAATGCAGTTTTTAGAAAATGTGCAAGAGTAACATATTGAATTGTATTTGTAATTGATTTAGAATAAAAACTATTGTCAATTGTGATCTTTTGTTTTCTTTATTACATTTGTTAACTCCACATACAGCATTTCTCTGCAGTAGCACATTTTGGAACTATTTATTTTCTTTATCAAAATTGAATTCCTACAGTCTGGAAATTATGTAAACCAAATTTGACTGAGTTTGGCCCAACAGATTTTTGGCTATTGGGCATTAAACACTTTTTCTTTAATTATGGCTACTCTGTATTTCTACACGTGGAAAATGATATTCTGCTATGGCTGTAGACATTCTGCCATTTATAAAAGAAATAAAAGAGCAGTACAGCACTAAGCAGAAAAGAATCTTTTATTTCACAAAAGAAACGTTTTCGACCACTGTCACCTAGTCTACTTCAGCTTTAAAGCTGAAGTTTATTTCTTTTATGATATTCTGCACATAAAAATAAGTACACATAACAGCAGTCGTGTCCAATTCAAACTAAAACATTTATTGCCTAACATTTTCGGCAAACATAAATTGCCATCTTCAGGGCTTAAACAGAAAATAACAGAAAAGAACATAAGAATATAAAAACTTGGAACATACATTATTTGAAAATTAATTGGTAATGTTTCCATGCTAACATCACAGTAACCAATTTTTATGATTTAAGATATTATATAATATATATAAAACAAAATAAAAACATAATAAAATAAGATTAAACATAATTAACATACATATGAAAACATGTAAATTAATTGACTAAATAAATGAAATAGTCCTTCAGTTGCACTTAGTATCTCGCTACTTCTCATTTGCTTACGGTGCATTAGCTGATCTTTTTCGGGCATTTCTTTATATTTTCATGTGAAGACTTTACTATAAGTGAAAAGAAGCAGTATAAAAAGTAATATAATCTAATCAATTTTATCCATATTTTATTTTTTTCTAGAAATATGAGCAATAAAAAATTCTAATCTGTCGGAGAGGTGTACAGTATTAATACGTATACTGTATTTTCCTGCTGTTTTATTTTTTTTTGCATTAATTTTTATTTTATTTTAAATGGCAGTTTTAAGGGGTTAACAAAGGTCTGTCACAGGGACAAAATAAGTGCCACCCAGGGCCAATGTTAAACTCTGGACAGCAGTTACTTTGCTGCTAGCCACTGCTCATAACTTGAATGTTAGCTTGCAACTCGAAGCAAAAGAAACTGCTCGTATCTCAGGAAACTTGTAAGCTGAGACACTCTTAAGTCGAGGTGCCACTGTATATAAAATTATTCATCATCATCCATATTTCAGAGATCACAAAAATATGCATAAACATATGTGCTTAATGGGATGAGGATTAAAAGTATTTAGTCACCACTCAATTATTATTAGGCTATTTTGATAAAAGCATATGTTAGATCACACTTAGAAAGCAAAATCTATTAAAAATGATTAATGTGGAAGTTAGTACTAGTGATATATTGAAAAGAGAAGATATTTGCAATTTTGGGAAAATATTTCACGCAAATAGTATTCAATCTTAATGAAATTTTTAATGAAATACAGTTCTCATTTTATATACTCTTCACTTATTTTTTCTTGGAGATGTGTTTGAGAAAAATATCCCATGTCTCAGAGATGTTAAAATTTTCATAGGTGTGCAATTTGGCAAAAATCAAAACATTATAATCTGCAAGAAAAATTAAAAATTTACTGAATAGGCTATGGAGAGGGCATTCTCTCTAGTTCAACTGTATATTACATCAGCTAAATTACAGGTGTTGGTTTAATATACCAGCCCTTAAATATTTTTTGAATTCAACTATTTGCATGATAGCTTTAAAATTTGAATATATGTTCCTTTCTGCACAAAAATCATAAAATGGAAGATAAATGGAGCCACAATGGCACAAGAACAATGACTATAAAATATTGGCTCAAAATCTGAAGTATGCATTAAGCAAAACAAATAATGATTTGAAATGTTGCATTATTTTTTTGTAGCATTGAGCAATATCTTTAGTAATCATTCCATTATGAACTTCATGTTTATGCATATTTTTGTGAACTCATTCAAAATATGCACAATGGGAAAATGATTTTATATTCAGTAATGATATAACATATGCTGTAATGTAATAAAATATAATCTGTTATCTTTTATATTCTATCCTATTTCTTATATATAATTTTCATACCTAGTTAAACATGAATTTTATGGACTATTTTATATTGATATATAAACTATATTAAAAAATTCTCAATTTTTGCATTTTCACACTATACAGTGTAATCATTTCTAGGAACCACACACATATAATTCTCATAACTAAACAAGCTATGAGAATTATATGTAAATATCAGTTATTTATAATGATATTTCTTGAAATCATTTATCTATACAGTACTTAGGTCATATTTACATTCAATTATACTATTTAAAAGTTATCTATCATTTACTCAAATTTATTATAATTTTTTTTTGAAATATTCTTGATTTATTTATTAGTTTTTTCTTTTTATTTTGCAATTTTGCTTTTTATTTAAAAACTTAATAAATAAAATATATCTTATTTATACATTCATTATAATATTAAAAATTTTTGAAAATGTGGTTTATTATTATATATGTCTATTTTCATTTATCTGATCCAATTAGTCTGGATCATTGCTATGAAATTATTATGTATTAAATATATAGATTCATATATAATTCCATAATAATTACTGGTAGTTGAATGAAATGAATGCAAATGATATAAATTTAAAATGCATTTTAAAAAATTAATAATATCAAAGAGCAGTAAATAAGACAAATTAAAATGAAAAATAATTTAATAAGTCTAGCATTATAAGTTAAGAAATGAATTTAATATATCTACAACATTTACTCAGTTTTAAACAGGACGAAAATCATTTTTTCCTTTAGGATACAATATAAACAAATTACCAACAATCATATACAAGCATACCTCATTAATACAATGGTTACATTCCAGGCCATTGCATTAATGATATATGTAGTAAAGTGAATTTTATTGTAATGTGAATCATAGCTTTTTTTCATTTGCTAGTTCATATAAAAGCCTAAAAACATATTTACACTATTATTCATTAAGTATGTATTAATGCTAGGTCTAAACAAAAAATCCAAAAATCTTTGGCAGATGCCTGCTTGATAATTTATTCACTAATCTGGCCTTACCACCTTGGAGAACGTGGGTTCAGTTTTGGTTTTCACACACTCAATTTTTCAGGAGGGTTAATTTTTTTAAAGTGCTAAGTAAATTAGAGTATGCTTGTATCTATGAACATATTTTTATTTTCAAATTTTTTAAAAAATGTAAAAAATTTGAAAAATTATGGTAGCAAAATAGTCTAGCAGCAAATGCATTGCAAAACTACCTAATTATTTAATAAATTAATACATTTCAGGATGAAGTTTTCCTAAATAATTGGACATTTATTTCAGAAAGAGGGATATAAGATACAATGAATTAGTGAAATTTATTATATATAATATACTATATGTAATGATTTTGGTTTCTTTGAATTCAATGAATGCATAATTTTTGAGTTACAAATGATCTTTGGAATGCATTACACTCAAAATAAAAGGAACACCTATAATTTAAATATTTAGAGCATGACATAGGAATCTTTTCTTAAATTTCATAATTTTGGAATGGTTAGAGCTCTTTTTTACTTTTCTGTCTTTAATTAATTAGAATAATAAAAATAATATATACAAAAAATACTAAATAGTTACATGCAGGAACAGAGATTCTTATACAAAAATTTCATTCTGAAACAATAACAAGTTATAATTTTTGAAGTCAGTTAATAATTGTATTTATACTGATTATAACAAATACAGGCACTCTAATTATGACCATAATTTATATGCAAGTTTTGTTTGTAAATCAGATTGTTCGTAACTCTGATACTGCTGTTATTTTGGCTCGAAAGATATTGAAATAATTTTATATACTGCATATTGTAATATATTTCACAATTGGACTAATTAAAAACTTCTTATGTCACAAATTTGAATGAAAAGTTCTGAATATAAAATGAGGATTTTTGGTATAATTACCATCTTGAAATACTGCTGTAATATGTTAACTAACTTGTAATTTTACATTATACAATATTGGTTATTAGAGCATTCTGCTGTCATATTGTTAAAAATAATTGAATGGTTTTTGAAGTTTTGTGAAATTTGATTGAATGAAATTTCATGTTTGTAATTAAAAGAATGTCTGTACAGCAGATCCAAATATGGAAAATAATATATAAAAAAACAACCATAAATATTGAGAACTGCTAGCAATTAATAAAAAATAGAAACATTCAAAATTAATTTCTTCTGTTTTATGAAAACGCATAATCAATAAATAATAAACTATATCATCTTGAAATAATATGTCATAACTACAGTATGATATAATCTATTAGGGAATCTTGGATACATGATAATCAGATAGACATCAGAGTATTATATGAAAAATACTCATATATTCTTTACAATGTAAATAAATTGACTATACTCCATCCTACTTCAAATTGATAGTAACATAACAAGTGAGGTGTTATAGTTCTTTTGTATGAAGAAATAATTTGAATAATTTTCTGTTTAAAAACTTTAAAAGTTTTTCTGCAATCATATTTCATAATTTTCTCCTCAATATAATAGAAAATCGGTGGGTAGAAAAATCATTTCACAAAATTAAAAAAAAATCTTAAGAGAGGAAGAATATGATGACGTTGCCTACAGCATATAGTATACAACATTTCATGATGTCATTATCAACTTGAAGTGGGACAGAGTATAGGAAGGGAGGAAGCATCTTTGTCAGACACCTTTAAGCCCAATCCTCAAGCAGTGGCATACCCAGAGGGGAGTGAGGGGGTGATCCACCAAGTTGAATGGGGAGGCCAAGAGACATGGAATATTATTACTATTCATCAGATATTTGTATAAAAATTTTTGTATAATTTTCAGTTCTTAAAAATTATTTAAGAAAATGCATTATGAAAGTTAAGAGAGTGTTTTTTGGAGAGGGAGAGGAGCCAAAAAAAAAATTCTACCTCAGGTACTAAAGATTCTGGGTACACTACTGCCCTACAGCTAATATTATACTGATTTGATTCAATTCAATAATTATTAAAATCAATTCATTAAATACTGTCTTGATATATACCTGTATTTCTCAAGCTTTAATATAGAAGAAAAAATGACACTAAGATTAGAGATAAAATAAGTGACAGAACTTCAGATCATAATATGAACTTCAGTAATATTAAATGACCAAATCAAGATCCTGAGTATAACTTTCAATTTAATTATCAGTCTTTTTTTCTTAAATGAAATAATGAATTTCAATGAATTATCATAAATAGTAAACTTTTCTACATTATCTAAAAATTTCCTAGATCTTGCATTTGTATCATCAAACTTAGCTATGCTCAGATCGATTAGTGTCTACTAATCGATTAGTAGACACTAATCGATCTGAGCATAACTAACACTAATCAATATGACACTAATTGATCATAATGATCACTAATCGACATAACATGACACTAATCGATCTGAGCACTAACTTAGCTATGCTGAAAAAATAATTCACATTCCAATTCTTGTCATGTTTCAGAGAACAAAAATTCAAAAAACTTCAATCAACTACATTCTTTAAATGAAGGAGAGCTGATTGGAATTTATAAATTCATAAAATAAATAGTTTTAATTGAGATTATTTGTATAATAGATATATCAATTTGGAAATAGTTTATAATGAACTTTATAAATATATGCATACTATAATTCAGTAGCACATTCCTAAACTGAGACTTCATAGAAACACTAATCCATAATGGATAATTTTGAATACAATAAAGATAAAAAAGAATTACAAAAGATATTATGGTATCTTTTCAGATTTATATAATTACAGCATTCTTAAAAGAAAATACTTTACATTAACAATAAAAAATAACACTGATTATATTAAAAATAAATACTAGAAACAATGGAAAAATATTAAATAATTGTGGAATAAATGAATAATCTAAGCTATAATAACAAATCAATTTGCAATAGAAAGATTGATGATAAAATTTCTGATCAAATAATATCATCATTAAAGGAGAAATTTACTAATATTATAAAAACTGATTTTTCTATACCAAAAATTACAGCATTTAAAATTTATCTCAATCTCATTATCTATTATAGACATTAAAATCTAAAAATCCATGTTTGGAATGACTTAACAGTATTCCATATATCTTCTATATGAAAACGTGTCAAAATATCAGATATCATATTCTCTATTTACAGCATTTAAAAAACTCTTGAAGCAAGTTTTTCATCTTCATAATGGAAAACAGCCAATATACTTTTAATTTTAAAAAACAATAGAAACTATAGCAATTCAATTCATATCATCCAATAAATATCTAATACAGACTGTTTGTTTAGGATTTTTGAAAAAGAATTGCTGAATTATCTTCAGTTTCTTACAAAACATGACGTTTCATCATATCAACATTATTCTATGAAAAATAGATCAACTATTACCAATCTAATTCATTTTAAAGAAACAATATACAAAACTTTCAAACTTCATAAACTAATATATACTATTCAGCTTATCTTGACTTATCAGTGGGTTTTTGATACTATTAATATCAAAAATTAAAATAATAATATAATATAGAGCATGACTTAATTTTAAAAAGGTTGTTAACCAGTATTTAAGAACTTACAGAATATATATCAATAATTATATAAAAATTGAAGTTAAAATATATAAAGATCTTATTTAAGGATCATCTCTCAATATTATACTATTTGTAATTTATACTAATGAAATTTGCAATATAGATATTTCCTAACTTATGCAAATAATTAAGACTGAAGGTTTTAATGTAATTCAGATTTTATATAAATCTGAGTTACATTAAAACCTTCAGTCTTAATTATTGTTTTAGAATTTTAGCTAAAAAACTTTTATATTTTAATGTATTAAAATATAAAAGTTTTTAAGCTAAAATTTAAAACAAAAAATAATGGAGTTATGTGGACTATCGTGATTGTACTTATACAAAATTATAGCACCATATTGTTCCCTGCTTAAAAGAGAAGACAACTCTGTATGGAATGATACTAGTAATATACTATTTAACAACAAAAATCAATCATAAAATATAAATAAATCAAATAATATAAGGTTTTAAATACTGTAAACCAACATGTAACTTACAAATGCAATAAATGTTTATGTTCTAAACCTCAAAAAAAAAAAAAAGAAGAAAAAATTTTGGAAAATTTCCTACCTAAGTTCAACTCTACAAGTGACCTAAACCAATTAATAATGGAATAATGAACACTGAAATAATATATCAGTAGTTAAAAAATAATAATTTAAGTTTAAATCCAAGAAAAATAAAGTTCAAGAAATGGCTCAATGAATGGAACAGTTTTACAATAAGTGAAAACTAAGTATCTTTTGTTCTCATATGCAGAGAATTTCATATCATCAATCATCTTTGATAATATATATATATATATATATATATTATTAAAGATAATTTCAATATTTTTGCAATTGTTTTCTTTATCTAAGATTGTCTAATAAAATTTTAGAAATATAAAAATAATGAAATTTGCAAAATCTATATCAATGCTATAGTTTACACAATAGGATAATATACAAAATATCAGTATATGCTGCTGTTCAAGGTTAGCATTTGCAAAAAAATTAATTATAAAGGTTAAGAGAGTTTCATCCTGTATCAAAACAGTTTTAGCTGCTGAATCAAAATAAAATAATTTTAAGATCATTTATCAATTTATTAAAAATAATTTAAAATTATTCAAAAGTTTATTGAAAGGAGACATTAATAGAAATTATACAGTTCATATTGTTCCTCAAAGAAAAACAAAATATCATTTCTTCCATATTTTCTGGCCAGTAATTTGAAATGTTTAAAATCCTTCAAAATCTATGAAGTCAAACAATTAACAATTTTTTTATTGGACTTAATTGAATTTTGTGAAGAGAATGGGAGCTTACCTACTATACAAATTAATGATATAGTATTTTATGATATTTTAATAAATTATTATTTATATTATGATTTAGATAATAAGAAAAATGTAAGAAAAATAACTAAAATACTAATAACTGAAAATATATATATATTGCCATATTGATTTAAATATAATATCCATTTTATAGTTTTCTTATTTTATATATTTTTTGTTATTTAAAATAATAATTTTATGGAGTATATTAAATTATAATAAAATATGAGATAAAAATGCAAAATTTAATAAAAACTACTATTAAAACTGGATTATATATAGAGAAAAGTGAAAAACAATATTTCATTATATAGGCTATAAATAAGTAAAATAAATTTTAAAAAATATAGTTTTGATATTAATAATAATAGAAGTATTTGAAGTTTTTATAATTAGAACTAATTTAATTTAAATCAATAAAGCATTAAAACTACCTTTTATGCATTCTGGAGGTAAATTATTCCAATTTCCATTTTTAGTACAGGTAATAGATTTATTGCCATTTAAAGAATAAAATTCATTACAACTAAATTTTATAGTAAATCCTTCTGGTACTTCATCATCAAAAGTTTCTTGATAATCCATTCTTCCATTATTTATAGGTGCTGGCAGTTTGCATTTTGCTATATGAATCATAAAATTTATGAATCAATAAATCAAATCACTTAAACTTGCTGAAATTCCTTTGTCAACTGGAACAGTTCAATACTTTTATCTAAATTAAAATAATTTTTATTTATTTATAATTTTATTAAGATACAATATCTATTATAAAATTTTTTACATTTACTGTGTTAAACATTAAGTACCTGTATAAACATATATTTTAAATAGATTATAACATAAAGAAGAATTCTCTGTAAATATATGGAAGAATTTAAATACATTGTCTCTGAAATGAAGAACAGATTAAGGGAGATGGTTCAGATAATAAAATAGAATTAAAAAAAGAAGTCCTATCAATTTTAAAATGAATAATATATGCTTCATAAGAAAAATGCAATGTAAATATCAATTAATATTTATTATTAAAAATGAATATGAAATGAAATGAATATTTATTATTATTAAAAATAAATTATAAAAATGAATGATTTTAACAGAAATGCTCAAAGTTGCAACAGTTTTCATTCATATATCATTAAGTTTATAACAGAAGTGAGTGATGTACTTGCTGCAACCTTTGACATAACATAATTATTTGCAGTTTCTGCAAAATTCAACACTGTTCAGATTGTTTAATCTATTATATAGTATGTCTATAAACAAACTGCTAGACCACTTTGAAAATATAGTAATGTAAATAACAGCACTACTAAGCAATATTTGGAAACGAATAACTTTAATGGCTACAAAGAACAAATGTTTTCAGCTACAGTCACCATCTTCAGGTTCTCTTGTTTTAGAACCAGCTATAGTGAAATAAGGTACATTGATGATATCCTAGTAATTTGGAAATCAAATAGCGTAACAGACGTTCTGACAAGAAGACTAACTAATGAAGCTTTTGGTCTGTGCCTTAACAAAAATCAAACTGGCCAGACTGAAATACATTTCCTAGATATCAAACTTGAAGTGGTGGATGCAAAGTATAAGACAAGCATCTATAGAAAACCTATGTTTTGCCCTGTCCTCATTCTGAACTGGTCAAAGGACCCAATGAAATTTAAGAAAGCCACCTTCCATGCTTATCTACGAAAAGCTTATATATACGTACTGTACTGATTTAGAGGATTATAACAAAGAGGTAGATTATGTCATAGAACATGGCAGAAAACATGATTACACCAAAGGCTTCGTCCTCTCAATCAAGAAAAGAGTAGAAACCTCTTTAAAGAAGCAAACTACCCAGAGCTGAAACAATCCTGATGTACAGAAATGATGCAAAAAGATTTAGGGGACAATTACATAGATGTGCCCTATAGCTTATTGAAATGTCCAGCAGTTAGAAAAGCAGCACAGCTAACAAACAAGAAGTTAGCAATGAAAAGAGTCCCTTTTGTGTTTGCCTTCCTAAGGAGCAGCAAAGATAGGTTGGAAGACAACCATAAGTCAGGAGTATATAGTATCCCAGTGAGAGATAAAAGCACTGGCCAAGAAAAGAAGTACATTAGCATCACAGGTCGCATGTTAGCAGAAAGAATTAATGAACATAAGCATGACATAAAGGAAGGGAAGACATCTAAGGCCTGACGGAAGAATGCTATGCATCCAACGTGGAGGTGCTTTGGAACCAAGCAAAACTTATCAAACAACCAAAAATCTCAGGCAGGACCTGATCCATGAATCCTTGGAAATTGTTAAAAGAAGATGGTTTGAAACCATCCTAAATAATAGAAGTTCGGAAGAAGTACCAGCCCTGTGGCTGTACGTAGTCAAAGCGTCCAACCGATATGTGATGCCTTATGATAAACATAGTCTTAGTTATTTTGGTATTATTATTTTATGTTTTTTATGTATTAGTTATTACAGCTTATGTATTTTTACAACTTATGTTTTACATATTAGTTACTATAACTGTTTGACATTTGAATACTGTATTTGATTTGTAACTGCTATATGTTCTAGAACAAGAGAACCTGAAGATAGCAATTGTAGCCAAAAACATTTGTTCTTTGTAGCCATTAAAGTTATTCGTTTTCCAATACTGCTTAGTAGTGCTGTTATTTATGTTACTATATTTATTATATAGTACTGATCAGTGGTGGATTTGTGCCGTAAGGGGGGCCCAAGGCATGAGAGATTTTTGAGGCCCTATTAAAATTAATTAATTTTTTTTTAGAAAATCAATTCTTTTATTTTTAGAAAAATGTATACAAGTATGAAACAAAATCAAATAAATAATAATTTTTTATAATAATTTAACAATATTCAATAAAAGCTTCAATCACAATAACACTACAAACTATATCTATATGTAACATTAATTTATACAAAAAATTTATTTATTCATAATAGTACTTTTTTAATTTTAGATGCAATATATTTATTAAGAATGTTTTCAAAATTCAGGTTTTATGTCATACCATTTTCTAAAACATTATTGATAAATATTGCAAATGATTCTGCCCAAGACTATTTCTTAAATAATTTTTTATTTGTTTAAGCAGTGAACGACCTTTCTCTAATTATGTTACATATTAGTAAGATTAAAAAAATGTTTTAAATCATTTCAACATTGAAAAAAGTCAATTATAAACCATCAATTATTATTTTATGCATTTTAAAGGGACATCTGATATTTTCTTCTTTAATATGCATGTAATATATTTTAAAAAAATGATGAATTTGTTGTAGTGTATAAATCTTGTTAAAAATTGTATTAAAAAAATCAAATATGCATTACTATTATAAAATAAGGTGCCCCCTGGGTTGCAGGACCCAAAGCAGCTATCTCTCAACCTGTGCAAAAATCTGCCACTAATATTGATTTGATTTTGATGCATAAATTATTTTTCATTATATTCTGTTTTTTTATTAATTTAGGATTAAGATTCAGATTGGTATAAGTTTTAAATACAGGTACTTCTGTATTTATAATCATTTGACTTATGTACAAAGACGGGATTATACACTGCCAGTTACGAACTAAAGACAAAATATCAGCACTTTAGGCAGGAACTGTTAAATGAGTAACTAAAATACCATAATAAAATTGCACTGGAAACTCACTTTGGAAGGAGCACTTTCAAAGGTTCTGTTCTAATTTTTAATTTTAATATGTTACATGGAAGCTGAGGAGGATTCAATAAAGAATCGAAAATGCTCCTTCCAAATTGAGTTTTCGGTGCAATTTTATTATTTTAGTTACTCATTTAACAGTTCCTGCCTAAAGTGCTGATATTTTGTCTTTAGTTTGTAACTGGCAGTGTATAGTCCCGTCTTTGTACAATAAAATTATTTCTCTTTTCAAAAATATAGTTTGAAGATCTCATAACTTTTATATAAGTAAATCATAAACAATTATTTTTTAATTATTGTACACACACATAATTTTTAATTAAAATTGAAAAACTGGTATTTTCATAACAATATTATTTTTTTAATACTGGAAAAAATGACTAGGATCCTAGGATTTTAGTATTATAAGCCTTACTTCAGATACATGTACTGCTTTCAAGAAGAGTGTTTGCCCTATTAATCTTTTTCTTTTGACAACACATGGCTTTTGTTTTTGGTACCACTAGTAAGGCAGTTTTTTAATACTATGTAACAAACACAGATACAATACAATTTTATATAATCTTGATACTGAAAGCCATGTATTTCTTTACTTTTGTTCACATCAATATCAAAAAGCATTCAAACAAGCAAAATATTTTTATTTAATATACAGTAATATTTTTGCCTTTTCAGGACACTAGCTGTTAAGATTCACTACAAGTTTTATCTATTATAAAATCTTAAAAATTGTGATATTTTGATAGATATTTGAAAATATTTGTGGTATTTCAAAATTATTTTTTATTTCACCATTTTTGCAAATTTCTGATAAAGAATTACCGGTATTTACAAAAACAACTAATATCTAAAAATGTTAATTTCTGGTTTTCACTTTGTGTCTCTAATATTTAATAGTGTCTTTAAAAGGAAGGAAACAATTTTATAAAAATAATTTAAATGCCCTTAAGTTATTAAGCTTTCAAGACGCTTTTACAAAAACAATCAATGTCCCTGGACTTTAATTGTTTTTGTAATAATTACGTTATGTAATTTTAATTATAACATCAAATCACTTCATTCTGATGAGGTTAATGGAAGGTTGATGGATGGAATTCAACGGATTCAGACCAGCCCATTCCAGAAAAATTGGAAATGTAGAACCTGAAAATAATAATTAGATGGAATAACTAACAGATTATTATTCAAATATTTAGGAGATTAAAAACATTGGCATCCAGAGAGATGCATTTCTGGCACATCATTATCAATTGACATTTAAAGACTTTTTTTATGTTATTTGTATTTCATAAAATGCAATCTCTCTGTGATTGCAGAAAAATTTGTGTTTTTCTTGTTTTTTTTTGTAAAAAATCAATTGATTTCATATCATATAGCAAATAGCTCAATCTTGTGATGACCACATAAGTAATTAAGACAAAAAAATTGAAACAAAGTGAACATTATCAAATTTATTTTAAGATTTGCCATATTTTTATACTACAGTATAGTAATATTTCCAAGTTAAATATTTCTAAAAAACAAGATTTGAAAATGTTAAATTTTATCATTTAATAAAACTTGTTTCCCTCTATTTAGTGCTTTTATTATTGTTCCAGTTTTAAATAAAAAAAGTAAAACTTATTTTCACAAAAACTGATTGAGATACATTATTACTTGATATCGTATGGAAATATTTTATTGATTTAGTTAATATTTTATTATATTACACAAATATTTACTAATCAAACATGTAAGCATTTTAAATTTTAAATTATATAATTGAAAAGCACAAATTATTTCATCACTGGAAAATTTTTCACTCTCCTGAAAATTTGTATTTTGTACATTAGCTATTTTTGTAAATAACTCCTCTTTTTTTTGTGGAACTCTGTTGGGAAACATTGAATTATATATTAATTTTAAATTACAGGTAGTCCTTGAGTTATAAACCTTCTAATCATGAACATTCATATTTACAAATATAAAATTTCATTTTCAAATTTCAGAAAATTTCAAAAATTCAAGAATTTCACATTACTATCATAATATAGCAGAATTCTTTAGCAATCAATATACTGTATAATTACATAGTTACTTAATATATTACAGCGGAATTTTTTAAGATGGTGGAAATTATAAAATGAGAATTTTTTGGTGTAATCAGAATTTTTTATTCAAATCTGTGAAATAAGAAACTTCTAATTGGTTCACTTGTGAAATATATTACAAAATATAGTATATCAAGTTATTTCAGTACTTTTGAGGGCCAAATAACAATAGTATTCAAGTTATGAACAAAACTCATATAATTTATGAATTAACCTGTATTAATATTTTTCATGTCACATACCTGGTCTCAGATGTCCCACAGTATCAGCAATACTTCCTTTCTTCACTTTTTCAATAACTGCACTAAGACGACCTGTTTCCGTCATCCTTCCCCCAACTACTTTTAATCCTAAAATGGCTGCTGAAGATCCACTCCTTAGTCCTTCCTTTAATGTTTTCTTTAATATCATATGGCCAATCATTTTTGTACCATCGGCTGATGGTTGCCATGATACAGGATGCTAATAAAAAATAAAATGTAAATTTAATGGAAATAAACTGGAAATTGAAAATAATCATTAATTATGCTTTTATTTAGAAATTTAAAATTTTATTTATAAAGTTAATTAAATATTGTTAAATTTATTGGATTTAGTGACTGTTTTAAATATTTATATATTATAAGCTATTAGATTTTAAACATTTAGAAAATATTAAATATATCAAATAGATAAAATCTGCTAATTTGGTGAAATTAAAACTCTAATCTGTTCAAAAATCAATTTGAAAATGTTTGAAATCATTACATATATAAACGTAATAAATATCTCTGCAAGTAAAATAGTAGTTAAAAGTTGCAGATAAAAATAACTAAATTTTGTTAGTTTTAATTGACTGCTTGTATAAATAAAAGTTTATGTTTCTGCCTTATTTCTTTGTAATTGATATTCCATTTGCTTCTCAACTTGGGAATAAGTGGAGTTTCTTATAATACAGTCATTCCAGGATTGAAATTAAAAATACCCTAGCTCAGAAAATATTATTTAATGATATAAGAACAATTATCATAAAATCAAAAGCATCATCAGTCAAAAACTTCAGGAATTTTGATATAAAATTTTTCTTGATGCATTACATCATGATATCATTTGCATTAATCAAGACATTTCTTAGATGAAAAATTTTATGAAAATTTCTGAAATATGTCAACTAATGCATATTTTGCAAATATTTTATGTACTTATTTTCTGTATTAAAATTATATTTATTTATTATTTTTAATATTAATAAAGATAATATGTTTTTAATTTAATTTTTTTAGCTTATAGCTAAAATTGCAGGCTGCAGCTATAGTTTTATTAGATAGTAAGACATATTCTCAATAAATTTTTTTTTTAATTTTGGAGATATTTCATATTTCCATCTTTAACCATTTTTTATTTTGAGTTATTAGGTTTAATTTCAAAATTATATGGAGATAAGCATATGCAGATTCAAGGTAGGATCACTGTCCCCTTCCTGTCTTTTTCAGAGAATATAAACCAATCATTTAAATTATTAGCAATATAATTATTTGTATTATAATGCATCCCTGTCATTTTCAATGGATCAATCACTGGAGATGTCTTTGAAGTAATGGCTTTTTCATCATATTTAATTTCATATATATAGCTATAAGACTTGTAGCTAATCAAGAAACACCATGAATATATGTATTTGTTTATATGAGAATTTAAGCTAGAAGGAATAGAATATAAGTATACAGGTACTCCTCACTTAAGAACCTATCTGTTTACTGATTGCTTAAACTTACATCCGAATTTATGACTTTTTTTTACAGAAAATTTGGTTTTCACCCATATGTGTTGCTTTAGACTTCTATTTCATATAATTCTATTTCATATTTCTTCTATTTCTGTACTCTAGTTCCAAAAATCTGGTGAAGAAAAATACTTTGTGCAGAATTAAGATATAAATGTCTTTACAGCATGAGAACTTAAGTGAGTAACTTGTTCTAAATATATGCAAACAAGTTATTCACTTACTGACCAAGTCTTGAGAATGGAACTCGGTTGTTAAGTGAGGAGCATCTGTATAAATTAATATGATGATAAATTAGTTCTCTGAAAATTTCTAGATAATACAAGTTCAAATTAAATAATATTTTTAGAATACTGAATAAAAGATTTGTGAGAGATAAAATAATTAACAAAAAATAATTATTGATATTTAAAAACTGAAAAAATTGTTTTTTTTTAATTATTTGATAAAACTTAAGAAACAAATACCATTACAAAACTATACAGATTACAAAACTAAGATAATAATATCAAAAACATGTTTTCATTATATTAATTACAAAAATAAACTGAAATTAGTTGTTAAAAAATTTGTTATTTTATATTAGGACTGTCCTTATAAAAGGTGGGAAAAAAGTCTGTACCCCCCCAAATAACTTGATAACTATCATATATTTCAAAAATCTGTTAATGTCAACAAATAGGAAGTCATGAGTGGGTTACCTGATAGTGAGCTTCAAATGAGCTGGTTATGCAAATAAGGATACTTGTAAATCCCATGTCAAAAACTGCAACAGATAGAGAAAAATTTCCAATTACAAACTTGCTCAACATTTAATTCTGAACACTTTAAAAAAACTTTGTCAAAATTGGATGAATAATTCATCCAAAAATGAAACAAAAACATTTTTACGTGAAATCATGTTGTGTGCTCTTCTACATCTGGTACTGGAAATTTCCACTGCAGTGTCATTTTCCTGTTCAATTGGCATAAAAAGTCACATTCTTCACATTCATACACATGCAATTCAATGTATAAGTATGGTATAATGGCTGAGTACACACTTAATGAAATGACTGCCATGATTATGCTGCTAATGTGAATATTGCTGCAGCAGCTTGACTTTATCATGAAAAACATTTCTCAGCATGATCTATCGTACATCA
>WUQG02308153.1:0-19222 GCA_011317285.2 Androctonus mauritanicus | reverse complement strand
CTCCGCCACTTTGAGGCAGCATAGCAGGATTCAGGAGGGGTTATTATTATTATTATTATTATTATTATTATTATTACTACTTGCTATCACTATAAGAATATTCTTCAATTAAAAAACTTTGAAATTCATAATTTTTATTATACTTTTTATATAGGCAGTCTTCAACTTATGATGCCATTGATAAATTATGTGACTAGTCAATATAATTCATATGCATAAGAATTCATGCACAATGAATTGATATATCAAAATTATTTTGTGTGTGTTTGGTTATCCTAGTTTTGTGTTCATTAACTTTATTATGATAATGTATATTGTACTAACAAAGATTAATAGTAAGCAATTCATAAATTTTGGGCATTTTTGACTTCTGTTTCAACTTATGACTTCAGGATTCAATGCGAACTCTGTTATAAGTCAAGGACTACTGTATATATATATATATTTACATATATATTTATATTTATATAAAATGTTAAAGATGATAACAATTATTTAATTAATTTCCAATATATCTTGAATAGCATGATTTAATGATTTTCATAAAAATATTCTTTAAATCTGCAACAACTTACTTTTCAGCAACTCTTCAATTATAGTATTATTTTTTCTGATACAACAAATTTAAATAAATTTTTATGCTTAATGAAACCATAAATTTTTAATAACTTTTTAACTTTTGACTTTACAATACATCTTCACTTTAACTTACATTACTTCAAATAACTTAAATTCTAAACAGATAAAAGTGTAACTATAATTTAAACTGTTTTTACATATTTGTAGTTAAAACAATCTATAAAAATTAACTAAATTAAAAAAAGTTAAATTTATATTTTTAATCTTTAGATATTTAACAAAGAAAAACTGATATTAAAAAAAATTAATTGATTGAACTCAGAATCACATAATAAGGAAATCTGCTTATTATGTGATTCTGAGTTCAATGATTTCAGAAATATGCAAATGAGCAAGACTTTTTGTATTGAATTTCCATAAAATGCAAATAAAAAATTTATTAAATATATGGTTGGTCAGAAAGTAATTTTGTTTTTTTCCACAAGTGGTTTAGTTGTATTTTTAACCTGCCAATTTCATTTTAAGCCATATCGTCATTATACATTTTGATAGCTGACATTTTAAGGTTTATTTATAAAAAAAACTTTTTTGATTCTGTGCAATTGTTTTTTTTGGTGTCATATCAAAAATGGAAAACAAAAAGGAGCATTTTTGGCATATTTTGTTTTTTTATTACTGAAAAGGTAAGAATGCTGTTCAAGCAAGAAAAAAGTTTGGAGAAGATGTATTAACAGAACACCAGTGTCAAAACTGGTTTACAAAATTTCATTCTGATAAATTTGATATTAAAGATGCACCACATTCTGGAAAGCCAGTTGAAGCTGATGAAGATGAAATAAAGGCATTGGTTGAAGCAAAGTGCTGAATAATAACACGAGAAATTGCTATGAGATTGAATTTGTCAAATTTGGCTGTTCATGACCATATGAAACAACCTGGTTTCATTTCAAAGCTCTATATTTGGGTTACACACATTCTCAAAGAAAGAGATTTGCTCCATCTCATTGAAATCTGTGATTGCTACTCAAACGTCAAGAAAATAATCTATTTTTGAAGCGAATCATAATTGGCAATGAAAAATTGATTGTTTACAACAATGCTGAATGCAAGAGATCATGGAACAGAAGAGATGAGCCAGCTCAAAGCACTTCAAAAGCAGATATTCATAAAAAAAAGTGATGCTTTCTGTTTGGTGGGATTTCAAAGGAATTTTTTTTTGAACTTCTACCAGACAATTCCACAATTAATTGACAAGTATATTGCCACCAATTGGACAAATTGATCAATTACATCAAACAGAAAAGGCCAGAACTGATTAACAGAAAAGGTGTAACGTTTCACCATGATAACACCTGACCTCATACATGTTTGATGACTCACCAGAAGCTGTTGTAGCTTGGATGAGATGTGTTACCATACCCACCATATTCACCAGATCTGGCACCCTCCGATTATTACTTGTTCTGGTCTTTAAAATTCTTTAAATGGCAAAACATTTAGTTCAAATGAGGATGTCAAAAAGCACTTGGTTCAGTTTTTTGCAGCAAAGATCAAAAGTTCTATGAGCATGGAATCATACTACTATCAGAAAGATGGCAAAATGTATTGGATCAAAACGGTCAATATATAACTGAATAAAATATTTATACACTATAAAAAAATTGTCATTCATTTTCATGAAAAAACTAAATTACTTTCTGAATAACCCTATATAATAAAAAAATTAATCTGGAGTATTTTAAAATCTTTCAGATAGCACATTTAAAATAAAAAATCTTAATTAATCATCACTCCCAACTTGCAGATTACCTTTGATTAATTAGGAGTCTACTGTACTTGATTTACATAAAATCTAAATTCTTCTCAATTTATTCCCTATCAAAATGGACATTCAATTTTATATCATTTTTGACAACAAAAATGATATTAAATTTTATGTATTCATAACATTCATAACTAATATTCAAATGTTATATATATATTTTATTCCTGAGGTAAAATTTAAACCAGAAAGAGATTGTTCATGCTTATTGTTTTGTATGTCCATCTTCCTCTAACAGCATAGTCTTTCTGGTTTGTACTTTTCTAGAATTAATATATTTTTGTATTTTTATGGCTACTGCTCATTTTGACAACAATAAAGATGTTTAATTTATATCCAATTGCTTAGCTAAGAGAAAAACTTCTAAAAAAATTTAAGGATCTATATATTTCGGCATTTCTGATGCAGTGTAATTCAATCAATGCAATTTAGAGAGAAAACATGTCATGGGCAGATAAAAAGGCAACTACCACTCTTTCCCCTAATCTGCTTAGCAGATGTTCATTAGATATAGCTATTGTAACTATCCAGTGGAAAATTGTTATGAAGATTAGAATGAGATTTTTCGCTTTATTTTCTGGCATATAAAAGCATGATATCACAATATGACAATTCAAAAGCCAGATACATTAAGAAGAAAGATTTTAATAATTATTGATTTTTTGTGTTGTTTTAAATCCTATATAATTTTTGTCCAGAGATAGAATAATGATATTAAATTACTATAAAAAATTAATTCTTTAGATAAATTTTTTCATATTTAAATACTTGACAACAGCATCAGAAAGTCAGTATTGATTCTATGAGAGAGTATAGTAATCTTACAGTAATAAGATTACTATAGGATCCCATAGACTTAATACTGACTTCCAATGCTGTCGTCAAGTTTTTTTTTATATAGAAATCTATCATCATAGGAAAATAATTTAATTTTTGAAATATTAAAAGCAATTAAACTAAATTCAGTAGAAAAGCAAACTTTCCAGAATAAATAATCTGGCACATTACAGCATCTTTCAATAAAGTTGTCAGCAACCTATCTTGACAGTTATGGGTGAATAGTGTTGCCATGAGAAAACAAAAGGAAAAATATAGAAATGTATTTGTGCATAACATATAATTTGGATTTGAAATAAGTTTGTTTTAGTAAAATAAAAAAATAAATATGACATCAATATTAAGAAAAAAATTTATTGAAGATGAATTAAAGTTCTACATAGTGGTTATGTAAACTGCTGTCAGAAGAATTATGTAAATTTGAGATATTTATATGCCTGACTGCCTTGTCTTCATGTTGAAATGTTTGTCCATCGTCCTGATCCTGGCCTTGATAACTGTCACTGTTGAACTATGTACTTTGTTTATCACCCAGAATTATTGTTGTCAATGTTAATTTAATTTGTCGAGCACACAACAAAGTTTTGTGATAATATTGTACCTGCTTCCTGTTATTTTTTTCACATTGTTCTTTTTCTGATGATTATGTTATTAATAAATAGTTTTTTAACAATGTTTCATTTGTTTAATATATTAATTCAAATGGTCATATATTAGACTATTGCCCATGTTTTACAAAATCAACAAGCAAATATTGCTATTTGTTTCTCATTTGAAACAAACCTTAGTTCAAATGGTGAGGAGAGATGACAATGAGACAATGTTCAGGTTGGGACTGGGTACCTCACACTCAGACCTCACAAAATTATAGTTATGCTGGTAGTTAGATTTTTCAACATTTTTTAGAATACATATTTTAAAAAAATGATGGATTAAATTCTTAAGTGCATCTAGTATAAATGATTATAAAACTTTATAAACTTTTTTATCAAGTTGCAATCTTTATGATTTCAATTTAAAAATATGTGATAAAAAGACGACAAATAAATTATAATATTTGAGTACTTTTTCATATATCACAATTTTTAAAGATTTTAAGCACAGTCAAGTATCATTAATCCCACAATATATGCATTAGTTATTCAGAATGTTTTTATAAAAATTATAGTAGTAATAATAACTTTAATTATTAAAATTATTTGGGGGTCCTTTTGTTAAAATTTGTTGGAAGTAACATTAAACCTTTCTATATGAATATGAATTATTGAAAACTGCAATCAAATATGAATATATGATTAAAAATAATTCAGCAAAAATTATACTGAAAAATTCTCCAGTATAAAATAATTATTTTTTATTAAAACTACAAATAATAAGCTTCTGTAAATAGCAGAAAAAATACTCACCACTATTATCAATTTGTTATTTAGGTAACAAAAGTGCTCCATACTGAGCTTCATTAATTTAGCAGAAATTGTTAATATTCCATATTTTATTGGAAAAAAAACCTATATCAAGCGTGGTCAAAGCTCATGTCACTATGAGCTGTATTCAAGAAGTTCACATACTTGAGCCACAATCAGTTTTTTCAGATAATTTTAGCAAACAATTTCAAACTGTTTATTATATATATTTGACTTATATTTAGTTTATGTAGATATTTTTTACAATGAATAAATAAATTAAATACATTTTTAAAATTAAACAGCAAATTAAGATGTGTTCATAATGATAAAGACAGCCACATTTTATTGCAAAACAGGTAAAAATAATTCATCAAAACTAAATTCAAATAAGCTGTTTCTATACAATCATGTAAATATGTATTTTTGCAATATTTAGAAATAGAAAAATAAAAAAAATTGATTTTGGAGTATTGCAAAATGATAACGACACCATTTAAAACTTCAATTAAAAAAAACCATAAAAAATGTGTTACAATGGAAAGGGAATTCCAATTCTGAAAATGAAATGGGACAGATAAAAGTAACATATATAATAAACACTTTGCTTTACGTATATAACAATCAAAAGTCCAGCACTTCTTTGCTGTAGTGCTGGACTTTTGATTGACAGATAAAAGTTTTTAAATCTCAGGGATTATCTAATAGAATGATAGTTAAGAAGTTGAAAAGATCTCTAACAGTAACAAATTATTATTTTAGGCTAAATAATGAATATCATAAGGAAAAAAATCTCCCTGACATTCTTCAAAACTGATTCAAGAGCAGAAAAGATCTATTACTGGAGAGATTATTACTAAATCATTTTTGGTGAACTTTCAATAAGAGAAAATACTTCTGTCAATAAATCAACACTGTCAAAGTCTTAAAAAGAAATCCAAATATTAAGTATAAAAAAAAATCATCTACTACTTAAAACCAATTCACAAGACAAAGAGGTTAGCATAGACCAAAAAAAAAAGTGCTGAAAAAGGAATGAAAACAAATTGTCTGAAGTGATGAAAAAAGTTTCATTTAGATGATCCAGATAGTTGGCAGTATTGCTGGCATGATCTGAGAAAAGAAGAAAGTTCCTTCCATAAATGGCAATATGGTGGAGGTTCTGTTGTGGTTTGGGCTGTCTTTGGTTGGAATGGAAAGATTGATATTTTCTTTGTCATATGAATGCCTCAGCTTATCAGACTATTAAATCACCATTTATTGTCATTTGGAAGAACTTTTAAATGGCAAGGACAGGATGTTTTAGAGCAAGACACATTGTATTGCTAAAACACATTGTATTGCTGAAACAACCAATACACAAAGATAGAAGCACAATCCAATGATTCCAAGACAGGAATATTCAAGTAGTGGATTGTCATCTTTTTCTCTTGATTTAAATCCAATGGAAAATTTATGGGGACAATTAACTCAAGAAGTCTTTGCAGGCAGAGCAAGCAATACTCTTCTATTGAAGAATTAAAAGCTTCAATTGTTTCTTGGAAAAATATTGATGCTAATCTTACAAGAAGCCTTATTCAATCAATACCTAACAGAATATTTAAGGTTATTTTGAAGCAAGGTGGTTTTATAGGCTTATTTTACAATTATGCACCACCTAATTTTTCTTTTTTTTTTTTTTTAAATATAAAATAAAATTAATATTTCAAATATTTGTAATTATTAATTAAGAGAATATATAAATAAAAAAAGTTATGATTTTTTAATCTTTTCAAGTATGGGAGAGAAATTTTTAAAAATGTGGGTGCCTTTTCCATTATGCAATGCAGTTTAATTATTGAATGTGTGTTTGCAATGGTGTTTGTCAAACTTTTGAAGACTGATTTATAGTTTATTAGTACAGTACTATTATTAGAGCTCTGTAGAATTTTGATTTGAATTGTACACAATACTTTCATTTGATAAATTTCATTAGATGAGTACAGAGATTCACAAGAATAAGTTGCACTGAAAATTATAATAAGTTGGTAAACAGCTTTTCTTAAGTTTAGGGTACTTTGATTCTGAAACAAGTTTCCAAAATTCCATTGGAAATGTAAACTGAAAATAGGAAATATAATAAGTAGATAAACTGTAGAATTATTAGATTCAACATTTTCAGACAAAATGGAGCAGTATGTAAAATAATTTAACTAACAATAATGCAGATGGAAATAGTAAATTGGCAAGGAGCTTTCATGAATTTGTGAATTTGATTTCTAAAAATGCAAAGCACCATTCAATAGAGCATCTTAAGAAATCTCTAAACAGACATCATTTATCGGCAAACTGCTGATGAGACAAAAGCTATAGAAGTTCAAAGGTAAGTTCAGGTTCATAGCATATTTTTTTTAACAGTGAGTAATGTTAATCTTCTGTGACTTGAATGTGATCATTTCTATTTTACTTTAAATTTTATTGTCATTATAAACATACCAATATGAAACATAAAATAATAATAAGTAAATAAATAAATAAACATATCATCATCATATCATAAGATATGAAAATTACTGATAGTTGTCGACAATATACTCAATAAGTAGCAGAAAATTAGCAGATGAAAAGTAATTGTAAAACACAAATCAAATTATGCTGTCAGTAACAGAAGCAATTAAAGTTAGCTAATAGGAATTTTATCAAACATCATAATGCCAGGCCTGAAAGTATCATTTCTATTATGTTTTAGCAATTTTAAACTTTTATCATAAATTCATTCTTTCGAAAATCATAGTTTGGCAGAATCCAATATTACACACATATGCTGGATTCTGTCACTAAACTGACTGACTAATCATTTTATGTAATTAACTACAAGCTCTATGCTACCAGATTAATGATGTGCAACTGTATTATAAAATTCCTTATTCTTAATGAATTAGAAAGGACATATTTATCTGTTGCTCATTTTTTTTTGTTCATTCAAAAAAAAAATAATAATAATAATGGTAAAATGTCTACTTAATGGTAATTAAGAATGTAGGAATGTAATGTGCACAGAGGGAAATAATCCATCAGGAGTATGCAGACCATTAACAGAAAATAATGCTAAATATTGAATATTGAAATTTTTTAAGAATTACCTTCTGGAATGTCTGATATGGTGACCATGGCGATTTCGATTATCAGTAGATAACTTCCGGCGCTTTACATGATGACTGCTGTCACTGCTATGTGAATCATAACTGATAGAAGGAGAATGTTGTTTCCTTTTTGAACGTGGCATCTGGAATTTTAAATTGATAATAGTTGAATATAGTTTAATAAATAAAATTTTGGAAGTTAAAATATTTAAAATTATTCTTGAATCATAAAAGATTATCAAATAAAAAAAAATACTTTCATGTCAATAAAAATTTAAATTCATTCTTATGATATATTAAAATGAATTTTCTATTAAAGATTTTATAAATTTCTTTTTTTTGATTATTCACAATAGTTATTTCACTTTAATTATAATTATTTATTTAACTATAACGATTAAAGTGATAAAGTTTTATGTAAAATAACATATTTATTTTATAAATAGATTTTTCTAACAAAACAAAGCTGTAGATACTCATAACATTTCTTTGATTCTTGAATGAAGTCTATGGAAATTCGAAATAGTTAAAGCATTATAAATTTTAACATTTCTACAATAAAATTGTATCCAACTTTAATAATTTATTGAAGCTCAAAAATTACTGAAATGTCAATTTTACTACTCTTCTAATATTCAATACAATTTATACTTTAAAAAAAAATTTACTGATATCATGCACATTTTAGATTTCAGATGACAGATAAATGGCACACATCAAACTTTTAATTGAACTGGTAGAAAATTTTATAGCAACATTTTATTTTTGATTTTGGCCTCACTATTTGAGCCATATACTTACTACTTACTAATTTGATTACTTGAGGCATATAAATGAGTTCATATTATATTTATATACCTCAATATAAAAAAATTATACTTATAAATATATTTTTAATTTACTCAAGTAATTAGTTTTGCATCTACAACAACACATACATATCATAACATGCTATGTATTTTGCCTGATTTTGACATATGTAAAAAAAATTTGGATTTACAATAATTTTAGACCAGTAATATGTTAGTTAAGATAAAAAAAAATCACCAAATATAAATAAATCGAGTAATGTTTGGACTTGTAACTTACAAATACAATAAATGTTACATCTATACTTTAAAAAGAATATAAACATTTTTTTATGTATATTTGGATTTATAAAGATCAGATATATACAAGTCAGGGATATCAGTAATTAAAAAAGCAATTCTGACATGTAGAAAAAAGTGATTCCAGAAAGACAATTTCTGTATCTGCTATACAATAATCAAAGACAAATTATGGAAGTCAGTATTTTTATATTATTCATTGAAATATGCTACTGCGAATCTAATTAACAACTAAATAATCCATGTAAATATAAAGCCAGAGTCATTTATATCATCAATTACATTTTCTTTTGGCATCAGAAATATTTCCTATTATGATGTTTTTGAACAGTTTATATTAAAATTTAAATTTTCATTTATATTTTCATAAAATCTTAGATGGATCAAATTTTCACTAATTCTGCTCAATTATTTTTACCCATGAAATTTTCAGGTATCGAATAATCATTATTAAAAAATTTTGCTTTCTGCCTGTTAGGACACATTCTAGGAGGGGATCCCCAGACTTTTTGGAGTTGCAACCCCTTACTGAAATTGTTTATACTTAATCAATTCCTTAATGTAATTCATGTATAGTTTATTGATCCCCATTTACTAAAAATAATAATAATATACTCTAAGGATAGTATCTGAATTTAACTGTAATGAAGAGGTTGTGTTATTTAATTTCAATGAATGGTAACTCAACTTACAAACTTAATTTGTGCCTGCAGACAGTAACTTGAAACCTGATTTTCCATTTTATCTTATGGGAAATCAATTAATCCATTTCCAGATTTAGAAATTTTGAAAGAAAAAAAAATATACATATTTGTATATAATTATTATTATTTTTGAAATCTTTGATTTTACATGCTTTATATAAAATTCATCTTCCATTAAATAGAAAAAAATCAATTTTCTTGTGACTGGCTTTGTAGTGTGGTTTTTGATTTGTTGTCTTCAGTCACTTCTTTTTTTCTCTTAAGCTTTAACTCGCATCATGAGTTAAAAATTAGTTAACAAAGAATTTGATAAAACTAGTAATTATGTAGATCTTTAATATTATCAAGAATAAGCAGTCTATCATATTAACAATTATATATGCATATTTCAAAAAAATAACTGAATTTTTTTATATGAATTTAGAAAATATTATATTTATAAAATATTTTCTAAAAAAGCAACACAATTCATATCTCAAAAATAAATTTGTATCTAGAGGCCAAAATTGGATACAAAAAAAGTTCATATATAGAATAGTTCGTAAGTCAACGTACCACTGTATATTGAAAAATGTAGGAAACATTTAATGAAGTTCTAAATGGAGTCTATCTAATTTTATATATTTATTTTAGTTTTAAATAATATATATTATCTATATTATTTAAAACTAAAATATTTCAAATATTTTTAACTTTTAATTTAAAAATTTATTTTTGAAGTTTCCTTGGTTCAGAAAAAATGGAATAAGCTATTTTGTTTTAATTTATTCTTTATTTTTCTGAATTCCTCTCTAAAAATGATATAAATTGAAAATATGTGATTTTTAATATGTATCATAATACAACAATATAATAATAAAATAATGCAATGTCAAAATTCTAGGGAAATAATACTAAAAACCAATAAATAAACTAAAATTAAGTATTTATAATTTTTCTCTCTCTCAGAAAGCTTATATTGTGAAAATTTAGTCATATGTTTTATATTTTAATAATAAAATCATTGGGTAAATCATTGCTATTTCTTCTATTTCTGGAAATAGCCTGAAATATATGAATATAAGTAAAACATTTAATTAATACCCATTCAACTCCTGGTCATCAATATTGACTACTTTTAGGACCCATTCTAGGAGTTGAAGCTTATAGAAAGGTGTATATTGTTAGGTAAAGTATAGTACATTATTTTTGTAATATGATTTTAAGATAGTAAAATATATTCAACAACAAATGTCATTGAAAAATTCTTCCATTATTCTAATTACATAATTTTAATTTGGTGTTTTTTGTCACTGGAATATGATTTTTTTAGAAGTGATACTTCTCAATCCTTAAAAATGCTAAATTTCAAAAATTTATTATAATTAAATTTCTATCATCATTTTTTTATGAGAACAAAAATAGCTATAATTTTTACATCTTACATTTATTTAAAAAAAATGTACTATCATAATAAAATGACTTTAGTAAAAAATAATAATTATTTTATGTTCCTTGAGTCATGAACATAATTTGTAGTTAAAAATTTATAATGAATGTATATACAGAACATAAAAGTTTCATCAACCAAGCTTACTTTCATTTCAAATTCAGAATACAACTAAGCACTATAATTATGCAAGCAACAATTTTAATCTTGTATAACGTTTTTTCGGACTTTCATTTCAGTCTCTCGTCAGTACACAGTTATATCCACTATATGCTATACAAAGTATATAGAATATACTTTGTATAGCGTATAGTGGGTATAACTGTGTACTGATGAGGGACTGAAACGAAAGTCTGAAAACGTTATACAAGATTAAAATTGTTGCTTGCTTATACAGAACATATTGTATGTACTGTACTATTTATAATACAAGATGGTCATAGTCTGGAAACATAAGACAATTACATATTATACATGGTTTATTGACATTAAATCCTATACAGTATACGTTTAATAATGTCCCTCATACAAATATACAATTCAATATGCTGTGCAAAATGGTGATGAATGTAGCATTTATAATGCAGCACTTCCATTAATCTTATTTATATATCCTTGATGCATTACTTCAGACAATTCTCTGAATTATATTGAATAAATTTGCATCTTCAGCATATCCCAGAAGTAATCAAGTAGCATCTTTATTCCATATCAATATGTATTAGCCCATTACCATACTTATACTTTAATATACAGGGTAGCCATAAATTTTAAAAGACCTAACTAAGCTCATATTTCAGTGACTATCAAAAAAGACTATCAGTCAAAAGACTTCCACTAACAACTAGCAGAAATTTCAGATTTTTTTTTTTTAACAATTTTGATATTTATACTAGTAGTTTACAAAAAAATTGCATACTGTTTTATATACAAAGATCAATAGCAGTCCTATTTCAATAGTAAAATACAAAATTATTATTATTATTATTATTATTATAAATTTAATAAAAATGCTGATTATAAGAACCCTAATTAAATTTTAAATCATCATTAGAATATAAGAACAGTGGAATATCAAAACCATTATTATTTGTATAGCATTAAATAAATTTATTCTATTCATTTAATGCCATTTAGAGATTGTTTAGATTGAAATTTATATGCTACAAAGATTATTATTTCATAAGCAGTTTACAAAATCTAACTGGAGTATTGTCATTGTATATGCATGTTTATTATATAATGAAAATCCTGTATCTGTATTGACCAGTTTAAAAATATTAAATTCAAAAATACTGTAAACATTTATAATCTAAGCTCTTTTCATCATATCATATAGGCATTGTGTCATCATCATATCAAGAACAAAGAAAGGTGATTGCAGAACAATATTTTAGAGAGAGAGAGAGAGATGCCATATTCACATAACTTTTATTAATTGTTCTATTTTATTATTAGTTATTGTTGTCAAGGTCTTATTATGTATTATTGTGTGATATTTATAAATTAAACTTTATCATAGATATATACAGCATGTATAGTATATAATGTTCACTATCTGCAATTTCAGGTATCCACAGAGATTTGGACCTATCCTATGGATGCAGGGGTGTGACTATACATTTGCTTGATATTTTCTGTATATTAGTACAATTAATAAAAATCAATAAGGCAATTACAGATATCACTATTATTTTGGGAACTGTACAAAGAGTTAGTTCATTTTGACATAATTATGTTGTATAGAACAGCAGGAAGATGCAACACAAACTGAAATTCTGAAAATATGGCACGATTTTGCAGCAAGTGACAACTTCAAAAAACTAAGCTTTAAATTTTTTTTTGAATGTTAAATAAAGATAATCTGAATGTTTTTATAAAAAGAATAAATATCATATAAACAATTTTCTAATACACCTAACCTTCAATTTGCAAAGTATTCAATTTCAGTTTTGCACAGTCGAAAAAATGTTAAATTTTTGTTTTACAAGTTACAATTTCAATTTTACATGATTTAACAAAAGAAATGAACAGTGCTTGTTAAGAGACAGTCTCCAACAAATAAAACTCTTGGAAGTTATTCTATTGGTACTAGTGAGTTAATTCTATTTTATACAGTATGTAAGCATTATATTTCATTTTCATTCTTATAATTAATTTTTATATAACATTTAATTATTGAGAGAATTTATAATTAATATATACATTTAATGTATAAACAAGTAGAAATAATTTAAAATATTGTGATTACTTCCCATTAGTTACACATGATATCTAGCAGCATTGAACCTATTCACTTGTAATTTCTTTATGTTTCAAAAATCTCTTGAAAATAAATTCAAAATAAATATGTTATGATGATGTAGCATATTAAGATGAAGTGAAAGAATACCTAATTTAGCCAGAATGGATCAAAAACAGCTACTCTCCACCTTAGTGTGTTAGTTAAGATATATACTGTACATACCTATTTTGAAGCTGAACCATCAAAATGTTATGAAAACTCAAAACATTCTGATGATGAATGAAGAGGAAGTTAGCAGCTATAGTGACAATTTTCAACTGAGAATGAAGACTGTTTTTATATTATACGATAATATGAAATAAATTATTTTCATAAATTTTGAAAGTTTCATCTCATCATGCTCATTTATTATCCTTAAAATTTTATTATATATCAATACACAAAAATAAAAAGAATTCATTTAAAATATGCAAATTACTTATTATTATAGAACTTCTCTCTCCATTTTCTATATAAATACTACTCAATTTACACAATTTTCATTTACACGATGTTTTTGCCAAACCAAGTTACTATGCAAATCAAGTGAGCAACCTATTTGAAGCATGGGCTAAATTTAAGTGATGAAAAATTATTTGAGGGTTGAGTTGATAAATAGCATATATTTTATTTATCATTTACAAGTTTACCAATGCTTCCAAAATAATTATATTTAGGTAGTCATTATTATACATAGGTAATTCACTAAATGTTTTGATTAAATAAATATTTCTGAATTTATATTTTGTCGTCACCATTTTGTTATTGCACCAAAATCTAAACAAAAATAATAAAAATTTCAGAACAGTAACTTTGTTTTAAAATTTTGATATCAAAAGTATTCATTGAATTAATAATACTATAGAGAGATATTTTTAATATAGTTCTTACAGGAATAAATTAATAAATATTTAATAATTTTAATGTTTTACTTTTTTAAATTAGATCATTAGATCAGGTTAGTTAAGTAACCATATCAGTTATATTGGGATATTCTGTACATGACTGCAATGGTTTTTAGAGCCAATAGAAAGTTGAAGAATAAGGTTCAATAAGGCCAGCCTGTACCCCTCCTGAAATATTGAAGATGTGGGACCAAAATTTGAATCCAGATCCTTCAAGGTGGTAAATGAATACATTACCATACATTCGTCTGGCAGAAATTAGATTGTAGGCTGCATTATAGAGATAGGTCAGATATAACCCATGGATAGAATCTTGCTCATCTTAATATAAATAAAAGGTTAGGTGTATTAATAAAATAATTCTTTATAAATTTATTAAATTTTTATTAAGCATTTAAAAAATTTATGAGACGATAAAAATCTACAAAAAAGTATCTTTTAAATTTCATCAAAATTGTATAAAATTTTGGTGAAAAAAATAATAATTTTAATATATTAATATAATAATAATAATAATTTTAAAATACGAATTATATTATAATTTGAAATTTTCATGAATTTCAGTTTGATTGCATGAACTAGATCAGCATTTTTTAAATTGACTGCAACCTACTGCAGGAACCACATCTTGTATTGTGACCCAGTATATGTGATAAAGCAGACAAACTTTGTCTGAATTATGTTCATTTATTCATTATTGACAAATGCATCATATCTGTTATGGATGATATGTAAGTGTAAAGAATTAAAATAATAAAACTGAAAGAGAGATTTTATTTTATAAGCTATATTCCAAATATTTTTGTGCTTTTTATCTGTTTATTGTAACCCATTTTATTTATTTCAAGACTCTAGTGAATAAAAAATCCTGAGTTAGACAATATGGTGAGAGATGGGTCAATCTATAATATAATTGTGAACAAAATTATTAGTACTGTATAAAAAATTTTAACTATTCATTTATATTCCTTATTGGGATAAATTCTGTATTAAAAAGTTGCATCTAGTTAGTTATATAACATATACATTCTAATATTTTAAGTTTCTTATAATTTATTAATTATGGGATTTTATCAGTTAAATAATTAAAAATTTGATATATTTCAATAGATCAACATCACTATGGCTCTAAGAGTTGGAATATAGTAAATATAATCAAACTCATATAGCTTCAAAGTTGATATTTTCATATTAGTATTTTAGATTCTTTATATAAAATATCTAATATTTTGTTATATATTAATATATCTATTTTAATAAAGTTATTCTAAAATGTGGCCACAATAAAAAAAATTAGTATATAAGTGAGAAATAAGAGTAAGAAATTGGTATAGCTATAATCAAATTCCTATTTATTTTCAGAACTATACATATTTAAAATAAATTAAGTGACGTCTTCAATAAAATGCTGTTATAGTGATTATGCTTTTATTAAGCCAAATCAATTAAATGCTATTTAATTATTTAAAAAATAACTTATTTTTTAATAAAAGTTGAATGATTGAATAAAAAATTTTATTTGCACATACTATAAAAAAAATTTTGATATTTAAGTTAGTTTAATCATGTCATTGAATCTCACAACAGCAGCAGTCATGTTAGAACCCACATCAGAATGGTCAATACTCAGTTTGTGTACAATTAGTTTTAATGGGGTAGACCAGATCCGAACCTCTTCTGGAAAATCTGGAGGTGGGGAACTAGAATTAGATTTATTTCTTCAGTTAGTGTGCAAATGCTTTATCATATCTGATTATTTCTCATCAATTTTTGAGAGAGAAAAATCAGTGTGGCCACCAGCAATTTTCTGTGGCTGCATATGCATCCACAAGCTTTTTTCTTCAGAATCCCTGGTTTAATATATATGTACGAATAATTTAGATATTACTAGATTGTTATTTTTGGTATAACATATTTGACTATTAAGAATTCATAACTTATTGAAGATAGATGACATAAATTTTAATTCAAAACACTAAGAATTCTTATTAATTTTTGAGTCATTAAAAAGCGATTTTTTGTAATGTGCGACTAACATAATACATAAAAGCATTGTTTTATTTTAAAATGTTGTGTCATACTATCAAAATATTGCTTAGGCAAGTTTCAAATTTTAGAAAAAACATGTTTTGATATTCTGATTTATAGTGTTTATTTAAATATTCATTAATATTTTACTAATTTGTTGAGAAAATAATTTACAATTTAATATTTTATTACTTATAAACCAAGAAATCTTTTTCATCTATTGAAAAAATCAACAGGGATTTCTGAAACTATTTGAATGTGGGTGTGTAGAGAGGAATTACTCATTTTTCAAAATATTACACAGCAGTTATTTAAACTAGGCTAGTAGAAAGCAAATTTTCCAAGATAAAATATGAAACTGTGCACCTGTTAAAAAAGATGTTACTAGTTAAGTCATTCGTTTTTTAATGTTTTAAAAGTAAGTGACTAGTTCCATTATTTAAATAAGGCAGAAAGAACTAAGTTTGATGGTTACAATTTTGACTCAAAATTATTCAACACGATAAAAAAAATACACAGTATATAAGATTGATAGTCAGCATCAGTTTTCACAAACTATAAAAACTCTTGAAACTTAATTCTACTAAACTTCTGTATGGATTTGCTATTTTTATCTTAACTGTGGAGTAAAGACTATTGATTCAAAATATCAAGTGCAGAAAACTTATAATATTAATGTTTGCAAAATTTCTTATAAAGCATTGCAATTCATGTATTTCAAAAATATTTTGCTATAGAAATTTATGTTTAATTGCATCTTTTTAAATTTAGTGAGATAGAATGACAAAATGTAGAAAATAATTTAAAAAAACGAAAATAGTAAGATTCCACATGAAATAAGATTTTTTAATCATCAATTCTTTATTACATTAATTCAATAATTGATTCACATTAGATCAAGTTTTCAAATCAATAAGTTTATTTATATTATTAAAACTATAAAAAAACGGATTTCTATGAGGGGCCTGTTTCACTTTGCTAGTTTCTTTCCTTCTGGCACTCAGCTTCTATTTTTCTTCTCATTTGATTCGTATTTAATTTAAGTTTTTTGCTAATTTAATATTTTAATATTTATTTCCTTTTGTTCTTAGTAATTTTTTTACCTTAATTCAAAACTGAAATAAAAATAAAATAAAGATCAATATAATAAAATCTGGGAATATATACAAAAGAATTATATAAGTTAAAATTTATTGAAATTGATATAAAAAATTGATAAAAATTAAATTTTATTATAGTGAATGCCTCTAGTATTTATTACCTTTACAATTTCATAATGTAAATTTCTGAGGTTTAAAAAATATTAATATATGATTCAATCAGTATTCAAACAATATATACACTGAAATGAGATACTAAAAAATATTTTTATATCAGCTATTTTCACAGACATCCATATAGATATGATCCTAGATCAATCATTTTCAATAGGCTTAGTTGCATTGCATATCCCAATAATATATCTAAATTCCATTCAAATAGGATAATATTTATAGCAGATATTGTTGCAAATTACTTAAAATATCTTCTCTCTTATTGCATCACTAATACTGATAATCATTTTCAATAGGCTTGATTTTCAAACTTGGTTATAATAACAGATGTGTGAATTTTACTCAAATTAGAACAACTTGCATTGAATATTACATGACGGATATATAAAACCTAATTCATAAAATCCTCTTATTCCATTTTGAAATGCAAAGAATAAATAAAGAAAAAACTGCCATAAGATGTCTATAGTACAGTTTAAGTACTTATCCAAGAACTCCAAAACTGCAAGTTATTAGCATCTTTTTCTGCCTCTTCTTTAAAATTATCTTTACAGATACATTATTCTTTGTTGACAAAATCTCTTCCAACAATGATCAGAATTTATCCACTGAATCCATATAGAATAAGAATAGATTTGAGTGCACTTTTTTCAACTAAGTGGCCTGTCACACTTCTAGCAGATCCTTTCCTTCTTTCCTCATGCTTTCTTATATACTTCTCAATTTTTTCTTCATTCTTCAAAGAATTAAATCTGAGTATACTTTTTCAGTCTTCAATACTGACAACATATCAACCATTTCAGTCATTACTTTGTAAGCAGCAAAATGACTATAAATTACAAATGATTGAAATGTCAAGAGACTGAGAATTGATGGAGAAATATGTCCAAAAGGGATTCAACCCATCTGATGAACGAGATATACAGGAAATTTATTTTCATTCATTTGATTGTTAAAGAGATTATTCAACAAATATTTATTTTTTATTAGTTGAAAACAAAATGTAAACTTAGCATATAAACAACTTTAAGTATGTCAACATTCAGACAGAAAAATTATAATTTGTGAATTCCTAAAGTTTTATATTTCATTTATATTCATAATTAAAAAATTAAAAAAATACTTTTTCATTATTAAAATACAAGAGATTTCTATTTACAACAGGGATGTGTTCAAAATATTCAATCGTAATTTGAATCAGTATAACTGATTCTTATAGAGCAGGCATGTTAAAGTTATTTTAATTCAAGCACCATTTAGTAAGCCTGTAAGATTGCCATAGACCACATCACATTTAAATTTTTTTAAAATTACATTTTGGAGTAAGGATTCAGAAATATAGATAGGATAATTAAAAACATTGTATAATCAAATAAATATATTACAAAAATATATAATTAATACATAATTGCTTTTAATTATATAAATATTTTTTTTAACTTAATTCCTCCAATCAATCTTTAATTTTCTATTAAGCATTAAAGTCACATTTTCTGTATAAAAACAAAAGCTTTCATTAAAATTTTATAAATTCAAATAACCGTAACTACTTACATTTTTTAAATAAGTTAACAACATAACAAATAAATCTTAAAGAAGTCCATCAGCAAATTCCTTATACACGTCCTTTAAAGAAGGATTGTTTGGAAATTTATCATTTTATTTGTCTATCAAAAAAAAAAAAAAAAAAAAAAAAGCAGGTTCTCTTTTATGGCTTTGTTTTTTG